>JARHVA010000429.1:4627500-4637500 GCA_037957365.1 Torreya grandis
TTCTAAATCATCAGCCCAATCAAAAAAATGTATTCATGGACACATCTGAATAATCATTTTAAGGCTACAATGGCCATTCTCCAATCTATATTTGGCCCTAAGATCAAAGGTTGTAGTTTATTGGAGGCATCACTTAAGAGAATCCACTCATCCTTGAGTGTGTAACATTAGCAAACTTTTGCCATGTGTTGTAGAAGAACCGTGAGGGCTAAATATGAGCCATTAGCTCCTACACATGTATGGATGAATCTTATAATGAATTCCATGAATATTTTATCTATCTAGAGATGGATGAGATGTAGTAATGAGGTTTCTCTTATGGCCAAATATCTCAGAATGAGCCAAAAGTTGATCAATGGGGGCCATATATTATGATTCATTAGCCCAATTGATGAACCATTTATGAAGACATGTTCAAATTGATATTTTAAGGATAGAAAAACCATTATCCAATCTAGGTTAGGCTCTAGGAGTGAAGGTTGTAGTTGATCAGAGGCATTCCATAAGAGAATCCACTCATTCCTGAGTGTGCAAAATGAATGAACTTATAATGCATGTTGTAGGAGAACTGTGAGGAATAGAGACAAACCATTAGCTCCTAGATGTGTAAAAATGATTACTCTAAGAGATCCAAGGAGAATTTTATCTATCTCAATCAGGAAGAGATATGGTAATGAGAATTTTATCGTAACTAAATATCTCAAAATGGGCCAAAATATGGTTAGTGAGGGTTGTATATTCTGACTCATCAACCCAATTGATAACCTAATTGAAGGTTGTAATTGATTGGAGGCATCCCTTAAGAGAATCCACTCATGCTCGAGTATGCAAAATGAGTAAACTTTTGCCATGCATTGTAGGATAACTGTGAAGGATAGATATGAATGTAATATCTTAAACATACATGGATGAGTCCTATAAGAAATCCTAGGAGGATTTTATCTAGCTCAATCAGGGGTAAACATGGAAATGAGGTTTATTGCATAGCCAAATATCTCAGAATAGGCCAAAATTTGGTTAGCATGGGCTGTATATTCTAATTCATCAACCTAATTGATGAACTATCTATGTAAAAACATCTAGATAGGAATTTTAAGGCTTGAATACCATTGTCTAGTCTCAATCAGTGATTAAGAGTGAAGGTAGCAGTTGATCGGAGGCATCCCTTAAGAGAATCTACTTGTTCTTGAGTGTGCAAAATGAGTAAATTTCTACTACATGTTATAGGGGAATCATGAGGGTTAGATACAAAATGTCAGCTCTTACATATACATGAATGAATCTTTTAAGATATCTTGAGAAGATTTTATCTAACTCAAGATGGATGAGATGTGGCAATGAGGTTTCTATCATGGCCAAACCTCTTATAATGGGCTAAAATTTGCTCAATTGGGGCCATATATTTTGACTCGTCAATCCAACTGATGAATCATCTACACAAACACATCCATATAAAAATTTTAAGGCTAAAATTATCATTATTCAATCTTGGTAGGCCCTCAATAGAGAAGGTTGCATTTGATCAAAGGCATCCTTTAAGAGAATCCACTCATCCTTGAGTGTGTAAAATGAGTGAACTTCCATAATGTATTATAGGAGAACCTTTAGGGCTAGAGATAAACCATCAACTCCTACACATGCATAGACATGTACTCTAAGAGATATCAAGAGGATTATCTATAAATTGATTAGGAGGAGATGCGATAATGAGGTTTATATTGCAGCCAAATCCCTTAGAATAGGCCAAAAGTTGGTCAGTGAGGGCTGTATATTCTGACTCATTAGCTCAATTAGTGAACCATCTATGTGGACACATTAAGATAAGAATTTTAGGGTTATAACAACTGCTATCCAATCTTGGTCGACCTTTGGTAGTGAATTTTACAGTTGATTAAAGGCATCCCTTAAGAGAGTCCACTTGTCCTTAAGCATACAAAATAAGTGATCTTCCATTATGCACTACAGGAGAAGAGTGAGGGCTAGAAATAAATCGTCAGCTCATACACTTGCATAGATGAGCCCTCTAAGAAAGCATAGATAATATTGTTTTCATGTTTTATTGAAAGGATAAATATAGATAAGGTAAAAAATGGTCTGATTAAGGTAGATAAAATTAATATAATTTTTTTTTTGGCTTCTCTTCAGTTCAAGAAGATAATCTTCTCTACTCACGGTACCAGCCAAATGAAGGTGGAAGCTCATCTGGTGCCACTAACCTACATTAAAATTGTTAGTAAAAAATTTAAATAGAAATAAACACATAATGATAAAATAGTTGAAAATTAAAATACATTAAATCAAATAAATTTACTATATTAATTTGAAATACTATATAGACTTACTAATTCAATCTAACATACCTTCAAGATCAACTCTGTTTACAAGTGTTTCAAGAATCACTTCATGGTCAGATTCATGTTCATTATATAAAGTTTTATTGTGAGGCTTTCCATGATATTTGATCATTTGAATATTTTTAGTAATAACCATGTTTGAATAATGAAACACCACTTTGTGTGTTTCAAAGTCCTCAAATAACAATTCTTTTAATTTTTTATGATAGTATTTACAAAGCTAGGTTTCAGTAACCACTGCATATCCAGTGGGATAAATTATGTCTTCTCCATCCATAACATTTGTGGTTAATTTTTATTTTCCTCTACACAATGACAAAAGTATTAGTCCATTCCCTCACCATTATCCTTAGGTGCAATGATTACAAAAACATTCCTTGGATTTAAAGTATAATCAAATTGCAAGCAAATGTATGAAAAAATAAAAATATCACTAATATCTAAGGCTATATATTTAATTAAATAATAAACTATACTTGGTTACACAAGATCTGAGATGTAGTCAAAGTCAACTGATGATACCATTTCATGATCTATTAATTTTTGGAGTGAATGGTTACTCTCTACATGTGATATGGGTCTATAATACCATTCATCAACCCATTCTTTTGACTCACATCCATTCCAATTAAATTACATACATGGGGAATTAAAACATGCCATATCCCTAGTATAAAAAGTCCATGAACTTGAATTTGAGATTTGAATGGAGTAGAAAACACTCGATCCAAGTAATGTAATGCAATCTTTGTACATTACCTTATGTTGTTCCTCTATTAACCAAAATAATCTTCATACATGAGAATGTTTATCTGATCCATGACAAATATTTTCATTACACTAAGTCATAATACTTGAAACATAAATTAAATTATCACCATTCTTGTGCTTTGCCTACTCTCTTTTAAGGGCTCTTTTTACACATGCACATGAACCATCATGATCCCATTTTCCATGCCTATCCTCAAAGAAGCTCCAAAAATGTTGAATGCCATTATTCTTATGCATTCTACTTAACTGGTAAAACATTCAATAATTCTTAAACTACCGTGCACAATTGTCAAATGTAGTATGTAGCAAACATGATTTATCTTACATTTTTATTTATATAAAATATCTCAAAAAAACCACGTAAAAACTCTAGATAATGTGATATGTCATCATTTAAATATAAAATTGGTACTCCCTCAAAACCTTTCTATTGTCATCTGTGCTATTAGATGTATGTCTTAATGCAATATGAATAAAAATTCCAACTTGAATTGAATTATAATATTGAGATTGAACCTCATTCTATGGTTGTAGTGTGTAGTTCTCAACAAATTCGACAATCAAAATAATGGTGCCAATTAGGAAGTTGTCCTTGCATACCTTGAATCAATTATCTAACCATTTTGATTTGTGTGTGTGTTTGTCTTGCATATTGGTTGATAATATTCTTCTTGAATTCAAACATGAAATCATATATAAAAACTTTGCTCATAACTAATTCACATCTTGATGACTCTTTTCCATTTTTTAACATATACTTTATAAATTTGTACTTCTTATAATCAACTAGTTTCTTTCCAAATTCATGTTAAATATCTTTATGTATACAAATCAACAAATTTGACAAACCACCACAATTATTACATGTTCCATCTAAATATTGTCTGACAAAAAAAACTGTCCCTTAGGTCTTTGATAGAAAAGACCTTAGATTAATTATCTTGATGTCTTAGGTGGGGAAGACAATATACATTACTGTAAAATCTTATCAGTATGTAAAGTACAATGTATATGACAAAAAACATCAAAATGCATAGAAAATTCAACATGTACCCTACAATAACATGTGGTACATGATTGGTTGATTTTAACATAGAAAGGCTTGCACATCTCAAATGACCTTTGGCTAATTATCAATTGGCCATTAAATTTTTCAATAATTTTTTTATAAAATTCTATTTGGGTCATGGTTAAGAAATGTTTTGCATGTGGCTCATGGTTTTTTTAGACTTTTCTTCTTTTAAAAACATCTTTTACATTAGATGATGCCCTTGTGTTTTCGTGCCAAAAAATTTCAATCAAATTTATTGTTACTTCAACTAATACATTATATTTTCATGGGAGTCTACCACTAAATGCTCAACAATCCATGAGTGAAGGGTCGTCAAGCCTTGTTCCTCTTTTTATGGCATTTGTTAGAGTTTTTTATTTAATTCAAGGATTTACTTATTTCACTATGAATTCAATCTTTAGATGTTAATTTACTCATTATATATTTCATTATTACTCATCTCGCCACATTACTATCTTTATTCTGACTTTTATTGCCTATTACCTTAAATCCATTAAATAGATTATTTACTATTGTACTATTTCTTCCCTCCATGTTGAATGTTTTTAACCCCAAATTATGCATCACAAGGTGCACTTTTTGCATTTTCATTAATTAAACAAATAGTTGACATCATTTTGTATGGGTTTTATTCTTAAATGCATAGTCCCATACATGCTGAGCATGATGTTGAGCTGATCTTTTTGAAATTTTACCTTCTATAGGTTCAATTATTTTCTCATCTATTTAAACCAAATACCTTGGTGTTGATTTTATTATGCTTAGAGGTGTGGGTGTAGGAACTATATTTTGTATTAAATTGGGTGGTGTTACCACTTCAACCATAGTAGGGATAGTAGAGGGTTGAGTGCCTACATTAGACCCTATAAGCGAATTAAATTTATCTTCATTAAGAGACACATGATTTGGGGTCATTAATCGATGTTTATTATCATCATACTAAGAAATTTCATTATGAATGGATGTTTCATTATATTTTGTTTGTCCATATGTTTCATCACTCATTACAAATTCATTACTTACATGATCTAAATTTTTAATTTCATCATGTGACAAAGATTTATTAGGTTCTCTTATTTCATTTGAAGACATATCTAAACTAAATTCTATAGAATTGGGCATGTTATTTTATTTTGAAATATTACCTGGTGTAGAAGAAGCACCTTAACCTTGCTTAGAAGCCCTTATGGATACTCTCCTATCTTCATGTCTTTTTCTTTCTTTTTCTCTTTTATATTCAATTTTATCATTTGTTATCTCTTTGATTGGTCTTTTTCAATGACTTGCTAACCCCATTATTTATCTTTACCAAAATAAGACAATTCTAGATTTAAACTAGAAGAATTTGTAGTGATTTAAACAAAGTAAATGAACAATTTATTATATTCGCATAGTTACAACAGAAAAAGCAGTTTATAATTTACAAAGAACAAAAAAATGAGTAATTTCATGGGAAAGCTAAGATAAATTCATGAATCACAAAGGGTGTGCATGCTTTTGAAATCACACATGCCCTTTATGATCCACGAAAGAATGTGCAAAAATAATTAATGAGGAAAAAGTTGGTTTGCAAAGGGCGTATGCCCTTTGCAAGTTTCATTTTTTTTGCCACTTTTCCTCCAAATTTCCCTCAATCTTAGGCCTGGGGGGTCCTGAACCTAGTCCAAACTCTTTCATGAACCAGTCAAGAAGATTTATAAGACATTTAGGGTTTTTTTCATCTTTGTCGACATGTATGATTAGGTATATTTTATTATTTAAAAAAAAATTTATATGGGTTTGTAGAAGGGAAAGCGTAGTTTTATTATATATAATTTTTTAATGTTATAATATTATTTATAATTATTACTTAATTTCTCATAACATACCTCGTTATGGACTATATACATATCATCATAAATTCTCTTATAACTTTTTGAATATTAATCATACATTTATAAAACTTATATCTCAAATAATATACACATTATCAACTATGATTTAAAAAAAATTGACTTTCATGAAGTTAAGATAAAAAAATTGTGTTTGTACACTTGAAATTTCAAATTTTTAGATGTCTTCACTTGTAAAATTATTTAAAAATTATAAATATAATAAAAATTTAATAAAAAATATTCTCAATAATATTCAATATTTAACCTATCTATATATGAAGTTTCAAAAAAAAATTCATTCATTTACATCATAAATGCACCAACATATCATCATAAATGACATCATAAATGTAATCTCCTTATCTTTTCACAAAAAATGACCAACATATCATCATAAATGCACCATTTTGAATACTATTATCATCTGGGTATTGAAAAAAATTATATATTTAAAAACTACATTAAAATGCCATAATTCATTTCTTATGTCATTGTCAAATTTCTTTTTGAAGTGTCTCTAACATTGTCTCCAAGTTCAACTATTTTTCTTTTCAAAAAAAAAGGTGTCACTTTATACCCCCCCTTTTGTCCCCCATTATCTTGCATCTACCTATCTATCTAAAAGTTTTGTAACCTTCATTTATTAAGATGGTATGTGTGATGAATTAGTGATTTAAAACATTGAAATTTCATAAGACCATGCTATCACATCTTTGTATTATGAAAAATAAATTTTAATTTTTCCCTTTATGGGTTTGAGAAATCTAGACCTATATTCACTTGATTTGAATTTTTAGTTCAACCCAAATCTACCAAGACTAACTTGTGACCATTTGATTTTTTTTTTATTATGCTTTTCAACAAACATATACAAATTGAACAACCTCTTTAGTGGCACCAATCCTTTATGGATTTTATTGTATTCTAATTTTAAAATTTCTTTATCCTTTATTTCTTTCTCTTCATGTAATGAATAATCTCTTTCATTCTCATCTATGACCTATGTTTCAAAAACACTAGTGTTGGTCACCAACTTCAATTTTTTTTGATCATTGATGAACACCTATATTTTTAAACATTTAAATATAATACAAGGACAAGGACTTAATTCATTAGAAAAAAATACATTTTTGAGTCATTCAAAGGGAGTATATTTGTTGTTGATATTACAATGAAATCAATGATTTTATTGTCTTACAAAAGAATCAATCATATCCCATGCTATCAATTTGTAATTTTTGAGGTGTGAAAATTTTCAATGGAGCTTACTCTTAGCCTAATTAATCATAAGTTATGAGTCATCAAACATCTACAAATATTTTACTTTTTGATTATTTGTGCAAGTGAATTATAGGTGGTAAGTAGAGAAGTATTCCTTTCCATTTGAATCCATACAAAAAAATTCTTGTGATTGATCCTTGTTTTAAATGGGATCCATCAAATAATGTGTGCAAAGTCTAGATTGGTCATGGCTAACATCTAGTTTAATTTTAACAGTAGAAAAAATGGTCAACATATAAAATATTATGTTATTGGATATGGTGCTGATATTTTTATTTTTATTTTTTACTCATAGATCATAAAATTAATTCTCAACTATATTTCTACCCTATTTTTTTGGGAATGCCTTTCTAGGGATATTGCATGAGAAAAATCAATGGCCATATACCCATTTAAAGCATTACATATATCTTTGCTAAGTAACATATCATAATCCTTAGGAATTTACAAATACTAAATGACAATTAATTTTTTCACTCTTGGATATGAAGTGAGATACATGTGTACATTCATTAATTATTATATCACTTTAACCTTTGATTATCCAACTAAACCACTCTCCTATCAGATTTGAGGGGAGTCAAAAATATATTTTTACAAACCCTGGTAGGTATAACATATATAGAAACTCTTAATTACACTAAAAAATCACATAAATATTTACCCAAAATATTATTATTAGGAATAAAGGAGGGATTTTATTTTATTTTTATAGATATCCATGCTTGCATATATTTCCTTCTATCTATTTTGTGTATTTTTCTTAGTTAGATATTTTAGAAGAAAATATATTTGTTTAGTGATCTATGTTAGCTCTTGTAAGCTTATATTATATTTGATACTTTTCATGTCTACTAATTTTTTTTACCCTCCTTTAGTGATGGTCACATGTGAATCTTTAGGGGAACATTGATCATGACCCTTTTCTAGAGGCAAATCATTGTTAGCCTTAGGACCTAGAATTATGTCCCTAATATTGGGAGGTGTAGAAGTGGTGAGAGGCTATTGTTTTTAATTATAAATGAATAATTATCATTTCAATTTTTTTCAAAAACATGTACCTCATTTATGTTATCTTTTGGTTCATTTTTTCCTGGCTAGGAAAAAAAATGTTTCTAGCATTAAGGTAGAATGATGATTTGAAGTACTAGGTGTATTGAAAGTGATGGCTGTGTTTTGGTAATTTTTAATTACATAATATCCTTCCATTTTAATCTAAAATATCTCAAAACCATTACACAATTCAACATAATTTAACTTTCCATGTTGGGTAGTACCATGCACTCTACACCAACTAGACAAGACTAGTTCATGTATATTGATATCAGCCCACCTATTATTTGATGGCTCTATGTTGTTAGACTTATTTTATGGATGAATTAATTTATTAAATGTGTATTTCCTTCCAAGAATTTATCCTTTATAATTACCAACTTAATTTTTTAGATTGATGAAATCATTACTTAGATTTTGGACCATATATTGAATATTATCTAATTCATTTTGATTCTTATATTAGGGAAATGTTTATGTGTTATTTGCCATGGGATCAAATTTATGATCTAATTTTATGGAATTTTAATTCACTAGTTATTGAGGAAACATAAATTTTTGGTTGGGGTAACTTATCTGAGCGATAATTAGTTAGTGATTAGTATGCAATTCAATAATGGGACATTTTGATTCAAATTAGGTATGGTGGTTAGAATTTTCCCTTGGGGATTGAGTTTCCTATCCATTTTCATTTCCTCAATGTAATCTACTATCATGTAATTTATTCCTATTTCCTTTCTAACAAATAAACTAGTATAAGATCAAGTTATGTACATATCAAGTGTTAATGATAAACTAGGCCTATACATCATAGTAACATAAAAATACACTCTATGAGATATAATGTTGATAGTCATAATTAGCTCATTTAATTATATCTTGATCCTGTAGATTGTTGATATAAGATGGGATCAATAACTTGACCAAAATAATATATATATGTGGTTTGAAATACATTCTAATTCTTGTTGTATTTTTCCACTATAATAAATAACCAATCATATGAAACATATTTTAATGTGAATTGGAATAGCCTACATAGAACATGCTCATGTTATATGTTCAAAAATATTAAAGTAAGATCTTTAATGTTTTCATATTCAATGAGATTGATAATCATATTTTTGGGTTAAAACTGTGTGCAAATTATATTGTTCAACACATTTAAAATTAACATCCATGATTCATCATCAAGATGGTGATTCAAAATGTGTCAATAAATACATTTTACACATTATTTTAACCTAAAAATATGATTATCAATCTTAAAGTAGATTTGATGTTGTTTGCAATAAATTTTAATTATTGATGTATTTTTCCAATATAATAAATAACCAATCATATGAAACGTATTGTAATGTGAATTGGAATAGTCTACATGCAACATACTCATGTTATATGTTCAAAAATATTAAAGTTAGAGATTTAATGTTTTCATTTCAATGAGATTGATAATCATATTTTTGGGTTAAAATTGTGTGCAAATTGTATTGGTCAACATGTTTAAAATCACCATATGTGATTCATCATCAGGATAGTGATTTAAAATGTGTCAATCAATACAATTTTCACATTGTTTTAACCTAAAAATATGA
>JARHVA010000429.1:4642500-4705000 GCA_037957365.1 Torreya grandis
AGGTTAGAATGCCCACTATCTAGTTTTAGTCAGTCTCAAGAGTGAAGGTTTTAGTTGGTTAGAGGCATCCCTTAAGAGAATTCACTCATCCCTAAGTATGAAAAGTAAGAAAACTTCCATTGAGCATTGTAGCATAACCATGAGGGCTAGAAATGAGATGTAAACTCCCACACATGCATAGATAAGTTATATAAGAAATCCAAAGAGGATTTTATCTAACTCAAGATGAATGAGATGTAGTAATGAGATTTTATCATGGATAAATCTCTCAGAATAGACCAAAAGTTGGGTAATGAGGGTCGTATATTCTAACTCATCAACCAAATAAAAAGAATGTTTACATGGACACATCTAAATAAGTATTTTAAGGATATAATGGAAAATTTCTAGTCTTGATCGAGCCCCAGGATTGAAGGTTGTAATTGATCAGAGGCATCCCTTAAGAGAATCCACTCATCCTTGAGTGTGCAAAATTAGAAAACTTTTACCACATGTTGCAAGAGAACTGTAAGGGATAGAGATGAGCCATTAGCTCCTACACATGCATGGATGAGTCATATAATAAATTAAAATAGGATTTTATCTAACATGAGATAGATGAGACATAAAAATGAAGTTTATCTCATGACTAAATCTCTTAGAATGGGCTAAAAATTGGTCATTAGGGGCTGTATATTCTAACTCATCAACCCAATCAATGAACCATTTATGAGGACATGTTAAAATAGGTGTTTTAAGGATATAAAAACCATTATATAATCTATATTAGGCCCTGATATTGAAGGTTATAGTTGATCGAAGGCCTCCCTTAAGAGAATCCACTCGTCTTTGAGTGTGCAAAATGAGCAAACTTCTACTGCATGTTGTAGGAGAACCATAAGGAATAAAGATGAATCATTGGATCTTGCACATGTATAGATGATTCCTCTAAGAGAAACAAAGAGAATTTAATCTAAATAAATTAGGAATATATATGGTAATGAGATTTCTATCATAGCCAAATCTCTCAAAATGGGCCAAAAAGTGGTTAGTGGGGGCTATATATTCTGACTTATCAACCCAATCGATGAAATGCCTATGCAGACACATTTGGATAGGTGTTTTAAATATATAATGACCATTGTATAGTTTTGGCCATCCCTTATGAGTGAATGTTGTAGTTGATCAGAGGCATCCCTTAAGAGATCCACTCATCCTTGAGTGTGCAAAATGAGTGAACTTATGCCATGCATTGTAGGAGAACTATGAGGGATAGAGATGAACCATCATCTCCTAAATATACATGGATGAATACTCTAAGAGATATCATGAGGATTATTTATATATTGATCAAGATGAGGTTTGGAAATGAGGTTTCTTATGTAGCCAAATCTCTCAAAATGAGCCAAAATTTGGTCACTGAGAGCTATATATTCTGACTCATCAACCCAATCAATGAACCATCTATGTAAAAACATCTAGATAAAAATTTTAAGTCTAGAAATACTATTATATAGTCTTGACCATCCCCTAAGAGTAAATATTTTAGTTGACCAGAGGCATCCCTTAAGAGAATCCACTCATTTCTAAGTGTGTAAAATGAGTGAACTTCTATTGCATATTATAGGAGAACCGTGAGGGTTAGATACAATCCATCAGCTTCTACACTTATATGAATGAGTCCTATAAGATAGTGGGAGGGTTTTATATTAATAAATATGGATAAGATATAGTAATGAGGTTTATATCATGGCTAAATCTCTTAGAATGGACCAAAAATTGGTCAGTGGGGGTCGTATATTCTGACTCATCAATCCAATTGATGAATCATCTACGTGGACACATTTGGATAAGAATTTTAAGGCTAGAAAAAGATTTTTTTGGCCTTAGTTATCCACCATGAGAGAAGGTTACAGTTGATTAGAGGCATCCTTTAAGAGAATCAACTCATCCTTAAGTGTGAAAAATGATTGAACTTCCATCATGCATTGCAAGTGAACCTTATGGGTTGGAGATAAACCATCAAATCATACACATGCATAGACAAGTCCTCCAAGAGATATTGAGAGGATTATTTCTAAATCAATCAGGAGGAGAAATGATAATGAGGTTTCTCTCATATCTAAATCTTTTAGCACAGGCCAAAAATTGGTCAATCAGGGTCGTATATTCTAACTCGTTAGCTCAATCCATTAAATATCTATGTGGACACATCGAGATAGGCATTTTAAGGTTATAAAGACCATTGTTCAGTCTTGATCTACCTCTGACAGTGAAGTTTACAGTTGCTCTGAGGCATCCCTTAAGATAATCTAGTCATCCCTGAGTGTACAAAATGAGCGAACTTCTATTGCATATTATAGGAGAACTATGAGGGATAGAGATGAACCATCAAATTCTACATGTGCATGGATGAGACCTTTAAGAAAACATAGATAAGACTAATTTCATGTTTTTTTGAGAGGATAAACAAAGATAAGGTGAACAATGGTTTGTTTAAGGTAGATAAAATTAATATGAATTGTTTTTTGGCTTCTCTTCATTTCAAGAAGATAATCTTCTCTACTCATTGAACCAACCACATGAAGGTGAAATCTCATCTAGTGCACTAACCCACATTAAAATTGTTAGTAAAAAATTTAAATAGAAATAAACACAATGATAAAATAGTTGAAAATTAAAAAATATTAAATCAAATAACTTTACTATATTAATTTGAAACACTAGATAAACGTAGAAATTCAATCTAACATACCTTTAGGATCAGCTCTGTTTGAAAGTGTTTCAATAATCACTTCATGGTCAGATTCACACACTTTACACAAAGTTATATTGTGAGGATTTCCATGATATTTGATCATTTGATTATTTTTAGTAATAACCAGGTTTAAATAATGAAGCACCACTCTATGTGTTTTAAAGTCCTCAAATAATAATTGTTTTATTTTTTATGATAATACTTATGAAGCCAAGTTCTAGTAAGCATTACGGATCTAGTGGGATAAATTAGCTCTTCTCCATCCATATCACTTATGGTTAATTTTTATTTTTCCTCTACATAATGACACAAGTAGTATTATGTTCCCTCATCATTGTCCTTAGGTGAAATGATTGTAAAATAGTGCCTTACTTTTATAGTATAATCAAATTATAAACACATCTAGGAAAAAATAAAAATATCAATAATATCTAACTAAGGTTGTATATTTAAATAAAGAAGAAATTATACCTAGTTGCACAAGAAATGAGATGTGTTCAAAGTCAACTGATGATGCCATTTCATGATCTGTCAATTGTTGAAGTGAATGGATACTCTCTATAGGTGATATGGGTCTAAAATACAATTTTTCAACCCAATATTTTGACTCACATCCATTCCAATTAAATTACATACATGGGAAATTAAAACATGCCATATCCCTAGTATAAATAGTCCATGAACTTGAATTTGAGATTTGAATGGAGTGGAAAACACTCGATCCAGGTACTATAATGCAATCTTCATACATTGCCTTATGTTGTTCCTCTATTAACCAAAAGAATTTTTGTACATGAGAATGTTTATCTGAACCATGACAAATATTTTCATTACACCAAGTCATAATACTTACAACATCAATCAAATTAGTACCATCCTTGTACTTTACCTACTCTCATTTAAGGGCTCTTTTTACATATGCACATTCAAAATAATGTTCCCCTTTTCTATGCCTAACCTCAAAGAAGCTCCAAAAGTGTTGAATGCCATTATTCTTATGCATTCTAATTAACCAGTAAAACATTCAATAATTCTTAAACTACCCTACACAATTGTCTGACCAAATGTAGTATGTATCAAACATGATTTATGTTACATTTTTACTTATATAAAATATCTGAAAACAACCGTGTAAAAACTTTAGATAATGTGATATGTCATCACTTGAATATAAAATTGGTACTCCCTCAAAACTTTTCTGTTGTCATCTGTGCTATTAGTTATATGTCTTAATGCAATATGAATAAACATTCCAACTTGAATTGCATTATAGTATTCAGATTGAACCTCATTTTATGGTTGTAGTGTGTAGTTGTCAACAAATTCCACAATCGAAATAATGGTGCCAATTGGGAAGTTGTCCTTGCATAACTTGAATTAATTATCTAATCATTTTGATTTGTGTTTGTGTGTGTCTTTCATATTGGTTGATAATATTCTTCTAGAATTCAAACATGAAATTAGATATAGAAACTTTGCTCATAACTAATTCACATCTTGATGACTCTTTTCCATATTTTAATAAATAATTTATAGATTTGTACTTATTATAATAAACTAGTTGATTTCCAAATTCATGTTAAATATCTTTATGTATACAACTCACAAAATTTGAAAAACCACCACAATTATTACATGTTCCATCTAAATATTGTTTGACAAAAAAAATTGTCCCTTAGGTATTTGACAGAAAAGACCTTGGATTAATTTTTTTGATGTATTAGGTGGGGAAGACACCATACATTCCTCTAAAATCTTGTCAATATGTAAATTACAATGTATATGATGAAAAACATCAAAATGCATAAAAAATTAAAAATTTACCCTACAACAACATGTGGTGCATGCTTGGTTGATTTTAACATAGAAAGGCTTGCACATCTCAAATGACCTTTGGCAAATTATCAATTGGAAATTAAAGTTTTCAATAATTGTTTTATAAAATTCTATTTGGTTCATGTTTAAGAAATGTTTTGCATGTGGCTCATGGTTTTTTGAGCCTTTTCTTCTTTTAACAACATATTTTACATTAGATGATACACTTGTGTTTTCGTGCCAAATTTTTTTAATAAAATTTCTTGTTACTTCAATTAATACATTATATTTTCATGGGAGTCTACCACTAAACACTCAATAATCCATGAGTGAAGGGTCATCAAGCCTTGTTCTTATTTTTATGACATTTTTAGAGTTTTAAAATTTACAATCAAGGGTTTACTTGTTTTACTAAGAATTTGAGATTTAGATGTTGACCTACTAACTATAGATTTCATTATTACTCGTCTTGCCATATTACTATCTTTATTCTAACTTTTATTATCTATTGCCGTAAATACATTAAATAGATTATTTATTATTGTACTATTTCTTACCTTCATATTGAATGCTCTTAACCCAAAATTATGCATCATAGGGCACATCTTTTTCATTTTCATTAATCAAATAAATAGTTAACATTATTTTTGTATGGATTTTATTCTCAAATGCATAGTCCCATACATGTTGAGCATGACGTTGAACTGGTCTTTTTGATAGTTTACCTTCCATAGATTCAATTATTTTCTCATCCATTTCAACCAAATACTTTGGTGTTCATATTATTATCCTTGGAGGTGTGGGTGTAGGAGTTATATTTTGTATTGAATTGAGTGGTGTTACCAATTCAACCATAGTAGGGATAGTAGAGGGTTGACTATCTACATTAAACCCTATAGATAAATTAAATTCCTCTTCATTAAGAGACACATGATTTGGGGTCATTACTTGATGTTGATTATCATAATATTCAAATTTTTTTATTATGAATGGATATTTCATTATATTTTATTTGTCCATATGTTTCATCACTCATTACAAATTCATTACTTACATGCTTTAAATTTTGAATTTCATCATGCAATAAAGATTGATTGAGTTATCTTATATCATTTGAAGACATATCTAAACTAAATTCTATAGAATTTGGAATGTTATTTTCTTTTGAAATATTACCTAGTGTAGAAGAAGCACCTTCACCTTGTCTAGAGGACCTTATCGATGCTCTCCTGTCTGCTTGTCTTTTTCTCTTTTTTGTTCAATTACCTTATTTGTTAGCTTTTTGATTGGTATTTTGCAATGAATTCCCAACTCCATTATTCATATTTACCAAAATAAGATAATTGTATATTTAAACTTGAAGAATTTGTAGTGATTCAAATAAATTGAATGAATAATTTACCAAATTTTCATAGTTACAATAGAAAAGCAGGTTTATATTTTGCAAATAAAAAACAAATGAGAAATTTTCATGAGAAAGCAAAGATAAATTCATGAATCAAAAAGGATGTGCATGCTTTTAAAAGCACACATGTCCTTTGTGATCCACAAAAAATGGGCAAAATAATTAATGAGGAAAAAGTTGGTTTACAAAGGGCATATGCCCTTTGTAAGTTTAGATTTTTTTTCCACTTTCCCTCCAAATTTGCCCTAGTCTTAGGCCTAAGGGGTCTTGAACTTGGTCCAAACTCTGTCATGAACCAATTAAGGAGATTTACAAGAAATTTAAGGGTTTTTTCATCTTTTTTGACATATCTAATCAGGTAGATTTTATTATTTAAAAAAAAAAATATGGGTTTGTATAGGGGAAAGTATAGTTTTAGAATATATAATTTTTTTTTAATGCTACAATATTATTTATAATTATTACTTGATTTCTTATAACATACCTCGTTATGGACTATATACATATCATCACAAGTTTCCTTATAACTTTTTGAATATTAATCGAACATTTATAAAACTTATATCTCAACAATCTACATATTGTCAACTATGATTTAAAAAGAAATTTGATTTTCATGGAGTTAAGGTCAAAAATTTATCTTCATACACTTATAATTCCAAATTTTCAGCTGTCTTGACTTGTAAAATTATTTTAAAATTATGTGTGTGTGTGTGTGTGTGTGTGTGTGTGTGTGTGTGTGTGTGTGTGTGTGTGCGTGCGTGCATATGCACATGTAATACATAGAGACACACATACACATATTAAAACTTATTAATATATCTCTTATTAAAGAAAATACTTTTACATACGTATTTACATGTGTCTAGTTGATATTTACAATATTTTATTCATGCCAGCATAAAAACATGGCTTAAAATAACAAAACATAACCACCAAATAAACTGAAAACTCAGAAACAAAATCAAAGTATCAAATGATTTCAAATAGTAAAAAATAAAATTATTTTACATATTATCTTTTTAGATGTATATCCACCATTTTAACATCAAGACATTAGATTCCATGTGCATATGGTAGATTTTTAGCAAGCCATCATTAAAGTTGCACTCTTTCCACCACATCACTAGAGACATAAAGATTAATAATTCCTATGGATAATTTTTAAACATTTAGTATAATCCAAAGGTCTTGAATAATAAGGTTGTCATAACATCTAAGATTAACACAGTATGACCAACATTTTGGAGTAGTAGGGATAACATTTCATATCAAAGGGATAATTGTAGAATAATGTTTTTTAACCACCTACTTGCAGTTTTCAACTTGGATACATGAGTGGGCTCCCAATAGAATTGAGTTATTGCCATGATATTTTTGAGAACATATATATATATATATATATATATATATGAGTGGGCTCCCAATAGAATTGAGTTATCGCCATGATATTTTTGAGAACATATCGATATGTGTGTGTGTGTATAGATATATACATATGTATATATTTTATATATATACATATTTATGTACCAAGATATATATACACATATACATATATATGTGTGTATATATATACATGTATATATACACATACATATATATGTATATGTTTGTGTATGTATATGTGTGTGTGTGTAGGTATATAGGTATATTAATCATATATAGATATATACATATATACATATCTATTTAAAAAGATATATATACATACATACATATACACACACACATGTGTATACATACATATATATACTTGTACACACACACAAATATAAATATATAATATGTATATATAGACACACACACACACATATTAATATATTTTTTATTAATGAAAATAATTTTACATACATATTTACACTAGAAAGGTGGGTAGTTAATATTTATGATATATTATTCATGTCATTATAAAACATGGTTTAAAATAACAAAACATAACCACCAAATAAACATAAAACCTGAAACAAAACCAAAGTATAAAATTATATTGAATCATTAAAAAACAAAATTATTTTGTATATTATCCCATTCTCTATTTATTCCATATATTGGGAGTTGACTTTGCTTTTTAGATGTATCTCAACCATTTTAAAATCAAAACATTAGATCAAATACACATATGATAGCTTCTTAGCAAGCCACTATTAAAGTTTCACTCTTTCCACCACATCATTGGAGACAAAGATTAATAATTCTTATGGATAATTTTTAAACATTTAGTATAATCCAAAGGTCTTGAATAATAGGTTCATCACCACATCTAAGATCGATTCATTATGACCAACCTTTTGGAGAAGTAGGGATAACATTTCATATCAAAGGGACAATTGTAAAATAATGTTTTTTAACCACGTACTTGGAGTTTTCATCTTGAATATATGAGTGGGCTCCCAATAGGATTGAGTTATCATCATGACATTTTTGGAAACATACTGAGAATTAACACCAAGGTTAAGGTTTGAAATAATATTATTATTGCTCAAGGAACTTGCATTAGGGTTTGAAACAATCCCTTTATTTTGTTTAGCCTTCGGTCATTGAAAAAATGACAGTTTCAAGGAGGGAAAAAGCAAAGAACCTATAAAAAATTAAGAAACCTCTTATAAAGTTGTAGAAACATATTGAACATCAATAAAGGGAAATTAAATTAAAACTTTAATTATATTTTGGAGTATGCCCATTTAATTCCATGGAGTCTATATAATTTACACTTAATTTTTAAAATAAATTCTCTTCATAAAATAATTTATTAAAATAAATTATTCTAATCATTTATAAATATTTTTAAAATTAAATATTACCAAAATACATATATAAAATTTAAAAAAATAGCTCATACAATACTTTGGAACAAACTTTTGAAACCAATAATTTTAATACCAACAATCACAATTACTTCGAGTGTTGAATTGTTTAACGATGATGCAAAATACCAATATATCACCTCCCCCTCGCTTCTTTTATTTCCTCTAAAACTGCTTGTATTATTCTTCATATTATGGAGGAAAATATGAATACGATAAAGATTTTCACAAAGATTGGTGCCTGGCACAAACACCATGATTTCGCCACATTCCAAACAATACTGATCCTCTAGAGAAAGTTTTGCCACATTTATGGATAATACCCATCTTATATTGTATACTCTGTAATGTTATTTTTGGTTGTCAAAATTGCCATGGAATT
The DNA here is from genome assembly GCA_037957365.1 of Torreya grandis. Classification (NCBI taxonomy): domain Eukaryota; kingdom Viridiplantae; phylum Streptophyta; class Pinopsida; order Cupressales; family Taxaceae; genus Torreya; species Torreya grandis. Next base: position 4,651,647 of record JARHVA010000429.1, read on the forward strand.
TATAGATTTAAGCAAAGTTTTTGACATTGGGATGTGATTTACTCGGTAAGGATACATACAATATTTGCATGCACTCTCTTTTAGTATCACCATTTCGGAGTAGGATCTAAGGGTTTTAAAGCAAATTGTGACCTATTATTGGAGGTGGTGACTGAGGTGGTTCCTCTAAGTAATACTACAAATTAAGAAGGCTGGTACAAAGGCGTGAGGGAGAGACCTTAAGGGAAATTTTGATTGAAGTTTGGTATGGTGGTGATAATTTTACCTTGGGGATTGAGTTTCCTATCCACATTTATTGCCTCAACGTAAGCTACTGGCATGTAATTTATTCCTACTACCTTTCTAATGAATAAAACAATCATAGGATCAAGTTCTGTACATATCAAGTGCCAATGATATACTATGCCTATAAATTGGAGTAACCTAAAATTACACTCTATGGACAATCATAATTAGCTCGTTTAACTATCTCTTGGCATAAGATGGGATCAATGAATTGACCAAACTAAGCTATACATGTGGTCTAAAATACATTCCAAAGTATTGATGTATTTTCCACTATATTTAATAACCAATTATATGCATTGTAATATAAATTAGAATAGTCTTATTCATGGTTTATGTTTAACAATCTTAAAATAAGAGTTTTGATGTTTCCATAGTTCATCATATTGATAATCAGATTTTTAAATTAAAATTATGTATAAATTATATTGTTTGATGTGTTGGAATAACCATAGTGATTCATCATCAAGGAACTCATTAAGATGGTGATTTGAAAAGCGTTGAACAATACAATTTGTACACAATTTTAACCTGAAAATATGATTATCAATCTTAAAGTAGATTTGAAAGATATGATTTGTTCTTATATGGTTCAACGCCCATCAAGTATAAAATAAGGGAGATATCTCTCAGAGTTTATAAAAAATCCATAAACATCTCTGTGAATTTTTATTATGGTACTCCCTAACAAGTTATCTATAAATATGAATGGATAAAAGTTATGGTCTAAAATAACATTCAACTAATTAGGATGATTTATAAAGATTCTTATATTTTATATCTATATATTTTTTTAACCTTTAAAGGTCAAAGGAATAGTAGATCTCACTTTGAAATAAATCTTGTGAGACATAGTGGGGAATACAAATTGTTCTAATAACTTGTAGTGTTAAGGACTAACACATAACTTTATAATGGACATGTAAACCCAAAATGCTTACCTTGTGGTTAACAATTTAGGTTCCTCCTTTTAGTGCCATCTTTTAATTGATGTAAATTTTTTATATAAGTTTTAATTGATGATAGATATACACCCTCTTATTTTAGAGTATTTAGGATTAGATCCAAGGTACAAGTTGATTTTTTTTACTCTCAAAATAAAATATTTTGTAGAATAGTTGCATGCCACCTAAAACCTTTCAAATGACAAGCTTCCAAGGTTTTGCACTTCACAAGTTTAAGTAATGATTACTAACAAATTAAACATGGATATTCACATCGATCTTAATTTACAATGCTTTATGTATCATAGAAAAACATCAAATAAAAAGGAAGGGTAAGATATAAATTAAGTTATATATTTCTACTTGTCTATATTTTATTAAAGCAAACATTCAATGTGATATATTATAAAATAAAATATTATTATTCAAATTAAGTGTTAACTCATATTTAAATAAACACAATTTTAAAATATGAAGAAAAAATTTATGAGAAATTTTCACAAACATTCTTAACAAAATAATCAAATAAAAAAATAGCAATAGATTATTCATCTATAAAAAATTAATCATGGTCACAATTTTCCAGTGAAATAGTTAAAATAGCAAAACTCAATCTACCTGTGTCATAAACAACATATGGATCCCAACAATGATAAATTTAAATTAATAAAGCACATGTCATCAATATATATAAAAAATAGAAAATGAAAAAATCACAATACATCCATAATGATTCCTTAAACTTGAAAATATAATATTTTTTTCAAATTCTCCATCTTATATGGGTTTTTATTAAAAATGTGTCCATCTTATATGATTTTTTATTGGTAATGAAAAAGATGAGACAAAACCACATCTCTAAATTGTTTGAATGAGATAAAATAAATAATCTAGATTAAAATCATAATCCTTTAGAATCTGATCATTCTTGAGACAAGTAGAGTATAAATTTCACTACCGAGTTCCTTCAACATATTGCTTGCATAAAATTTGGTGCTCCAAAACATCATGAGGTGCCAACTAAAACATCAACCAAACCATTTTATTCCCTTTTAATGCCTACATGAAGATCTCATAATTCTTCTATACTCGTGACACATCAATGATTGGATTCCTAAAGTGAATCTCAATCTTCTTATTGAGCACTTTTTGTTTTATATCTACAATGGCTTTCACAACTCTTTTCAATGTATTATGACAAAATTCACAGCATGATGACTACTCTTCTTGTTCAAAGTTTTTAATTTACCTATGAATGCACTTTTAGAAAGTTATTTAGTATCATAATGAAATCATCTTCATCTATCAAGTTGTTATACTATTTGTATAGTTGTGGCATATTTGCATTTGTAAAGAAATAAAGATTTTTCTATATGAACATGTTTAATTGTGACATTCTAGTTGTTTATATATGTGACATATCCTTTAGTTATGACTTGATGTTGGCAATGAAATTTATACATAAATACAAATTAAAAAATGCATAATTATAGTGTTGGAAATCAAACCATTCTTGACAATTGTTGCATTTACATTCATATTTCTCTCTATCCTAGTATTTTCAAAAAAATAAATTCGAAATTTATTTTTAACTGGTCAATATTAAATTTGGCCTTAGGTATCCCCATTACTGACCTAAAAATTAAGTCCAAAGAAACTTCAACATATATTGTAATGTTTCCTATTACCTTTACTTTGGATTAAGTTTCCAAACATTTAAATATATTCTTCATTACTTGGATAACTTTCCCTATCATCGTGTTAGTAGATATAATAATGAAATCAGGTTCATTTTGTTATATTCAGCCTCATTGTTACAATATTCCTAGGATTTAACAATTTCCTTTCTTGGCCTCTTCCTTTTTCTGGTAAGTGAGAATAAGTTCTCTTCATTTTCAAAAAATGAAGGAGAGCCATCCTTGCAGATCCTTATAGTAGTTATTCTTTTTAGTTTACTAATAGATTTCTCAAAATTCAATTTAAATTCCAACTTCTCATCTATAATCATGTAAAATCATTAAACCTTCACTAGATGCATAATCTATATCAAATCCATTTGTGATTACATCACTTCATTTTGAGGAGCCACATTGATTGTTGTAATAGGTGAAGATAATCCTTGCATTGTCAATGGAGCTAGGGTGGCTATGGTAACACAGGGAAAAATATTGGTAGGATGAATGGAAAAATGGTGGCAATGGTAATTGGAATGGATGTTGGATTTTACATAATAAACTCAAACATAGAGGAAACAATTGACCCTATAGGACTATTTTCCTTTGTACTTGTGACCAAAATTGGAACTGGAGAAATAAAAGATGTCAGTTAAATAGATCCAACAACATGAATTTTAGTGAGGGAGTGGAAAATATAACATATGAAAATAGTATGGTCACGGACACACCATAAATTGAAATGTTTTTTTTTACAATTGAGATGATAGGCTAATAATGGGTTTGACACAACTTGCTCCTTTTTGATGATCAATGAGAAATTTTGCATTCATGACCTTGGGGACTTCCAAGCCTCATCTTGAAAATAATTCAATACCCTTAACACTAGTAACATACTAAGGCACAAAGATATCTTGTGGTAATTTGGTAGGTTGACTAGGCAAGCAAGAAGACATTGGTAGAAATGGAACATTAGAAGAAATAAGAGGTATACATTTATTCAAAATAATAGAAACACGGGCCAAAATTGATGGATAATAATAACCATAATGGAAAGAGTAGAGAGATATATTTTTACCTTGGGTATGAAAGGCATCTGGGTGGTTAATAATGGTGTAACTGAGGGCAATCTATGTATCAAATTCTTGATTAGGATTGGATCAATCCCATTTGGCTATTCTTTTTCCTTGACCAATGGATCACTAACAACATTAATTTATTTCTACACTTGTGGTTTTGGCCTATATTGTCCCACCTTTTGAAGTTTTGTGATTACCACTATATCATTTTGTGGACTTATATGATATAAAAATCATCTAGATAGCCCTGATGTGGATAACATAAATTAACATTTTTTTGGAAAAAAACTTCAACAACTTGGCCACTCTCTAGTGAGGGTCCCAATTTATTTTTATGTATATTTTTAATTTAATGAGTGTAGGTATATGTAATTCAAATAATGTCACATTTTGTGTAATGAAACTATATGATATAATGGTGTTGATTTCCATGATCTTTGACTCATATCTTTTCACAATCCACCCACACTAAAAAATTAGAATGCCAATTTTTGGGAAACATGTTTTTCATCAACTTGACAAGTAAATTTATATGGTTGCAACATAATTCAATAAATTCTCAATACCGTATATGTTTCATAGTATAATAGGGTCTAATATTCTTAATTGATTCCTCTATTTTTTCAAAACATCTTGGCATGCAATGATCATAAATTTACAAAAAACATTTTTGGATAACAATGATCACATAATTATTTCATTCACTCTTGGTATCTATTGTACATATAACTTGTAATATGGTATGGGAATATGTGAACTAAAGGTGTTTGGCTATTTGGAGAGATATACATGTTTGAATTTCATAATGAAACAACATGTATCCAATAAATAAAACATCATATAAATTAATGACATAACATGCATCCACTAAATAAAACATCATATATAAACTATGACATAAACTTATAACCTTATTTAAGATTGAATGCAATAATTTATTCTAGGCTAGGATTATTATCCTCATTAATAATTATAGCGAGTACCCACTATTTATTTATATGATAAATGTTTGAAGTTCCATATAATTTATACACCAACAACATTCTAATGCATACTGTAGGCATAAGTAGCTTGATAGAATAGCCTTATACATTAATTTGTTGAACTAATTATCTATTTTGACAACATAATATTTCAAACTTTCATTAGATCATTGTCTTTCATCCATTTAGAGGTAGTGGTCTGGTTATAAGTGAAATTTGGCATGGGAATCATATATTAACAATTGATTTCAACCCCAATAACATAATCCATTATATTTTTTATATTTAGGGAGAATATCAAATCATATTTTTACATGCACTTAAATAAAAGATTAAGGGAAATATCCTTTTAGGGAAATACTTCTATTTTTTATGCAGCTTGATGGAGGCCTACTCTCTTAAGTGTATTTAGATCATCTTTGTATTCCTCATCCGCTTGAGTGATATACTTACTATCAAAATATTCTTGGCCTCATATATGTCATATAATACAACATTATAATTTCTTATCTAAACAATCTGCAGATAGAAATGTCATTCCCTAATTTCTCGTTGGAATCTTGGAGAAGATAGTGTAATAACTTAGACCAATTTAAGGTCTTTGTGGTAATTTGCATCAATTTTGATTAAAATTGGGTGACCAACATCTAAGAATCCTCATTCTTTGTGTTTTTTTGAAGTTTTAGAATGTTCTCTTCATTTATCTCAATCTTAAATATGAAAAATTACTAGGTATGGGGTCACTTATAATTTATTTTCCACTAATAACCATACCATTACTTAGTTATCCATTCAATTTAAAAAATTTACCATATGTCATATTTGATTCATCCTTCAATATTTTGTTAACTTTGAATTTAATGTCAAGTGGCATTAAAATTTGTTTATTAATTTCACATCATTATAGCTTTAACTATTTATGAGTCTATGGATTTTTTCACATCTGATGATCTAAACCATCTGTGTCTCTATCATGTAGTCTTGGGGTCATGAAATTCACAAAGATGTAAAGTTTTCTTTCTATGTTAAAATTGTTGGTGGTGGACTTTGTAGATGCATTGGATATTAAATTGTATTTATATTAAGTCCAGTAATTTTCACCATTATTTTTGTCATAGTATGTGGTGAATTATTGTGTAATATGTTTTCACTAAAATCCAAGTCTTCATTCTATTTTAATCAAAGTGTTACATGATGAAATATTTAATTGTATCATAGTCATGAGGTCATTGAGTGTTTAAAAGTATTTAAATCCCTTTGTTCAAATTCTGTTGATCCGTTAAACTTTCACCTTCACTTTATATTTCTTTTACTTATGCACCTTTTCCCTACACATAAAGCACAAATGTACTACTATCATATCTCAAAAAGTTAATAATGTGCATAAAAATCTTTAATAAATTATATCATATAATATAAACATGTGGAAATCAAAATGGAATTACAGAGTCTCATAGTCTTTGAGAGCACAATTTAAACTTTGAAATAAAAGAAGACTTTGTGGACAAGTTAACATATAGATCTATTTTTAAACTATGATCAAGTCAATTTGACATAAAGGTGTGTAGAAACATAGAATTAAAGTGTGAACATTTAATTTAGGATAAATGAAGGTGGGCACTAATTAATTTAAATTTTCACAAAGGCCACTTATGAGATGATTTTATGACCAATCAATCTAACCAAGATCTAAACTAGGTTATCATATGAATTTAATTTTTTATTGTACTATGAAGACCTTCATAAAATTAAATAAGTGAGAAGTTTTAATTTATCCTATTTTATTTCCTAATTAAGTTCACATTTTAAAAAAAATTGAGATAAAATATGAATTTGAAAAATTGAATTTGTATCATAATTTGGGATTTAAAAGGGGTCACCACTTTTGAAAATAAAGTGGGGGTGTGTTGCTCACAACAAAATTATTAGCTAGTGCATGGTTAAGGGGTAGCACCCAAATTTGTGGGGAAATTTTACACTAAAATATTGATAATCAAGCACAAACAATGTTTGATGCAAGCTCTATCAGTGTAGATGATTAAATCTGTTAGATTGGTTACAACTATTTCATTATTTTTAGTTATTTTCCCTGATTGTACAGACTCTCCCTAGATCCTTTGAATCTCTCTCCTATTTTATAGTGCATCATGGTATAAATATTATACTCTATTTTATGAATAAATCATCAAAGTTCAATAGTTTGATTACAATTTGGTATCAGATTTATATGTAGCTAAGAGGTACACCATAGTAGTCACCCAAGAGAAGTGCTTGTTCGATGCATTAGTACAATAGAAGCCATCATCAAGTGCAAAAGTCATCTGAGTAACATAGTAGAAGTGATGACTAACAGAGGTGAGGTGATGGCATAAAGTGCAACATTATAAACATTACTTGAGACATATAGGAAGCATATAACAACCTATAATCAGAGCATCACCTGGGGAAGTTTGCATGGTAGCATGTGACCTATGATGTAGAAGAAAACTCCATTAAATTCAGCATGAGAAGTAGCCTTAGAACTAAGGAAGTGAAGAAATAACTTTTCATTTGCTTGATTGATAGACTTTTAACTTCAATAAAAGTTCAACACAACCAAGAGACATAGGATGCATACAGGGATTTACTGTGAAAGAGTTAATGCTAGAAGAATTAGAACATGAGCCTATAGATGTTGAATAAGAAACAACACAACTCAGAGTATTTTCAAAGCATGGGGGTTCTATAATAAGAAAAAAGTGGAGGACAACCAATGCCATAGAGAAGGAAGAAGAATGTAGCATGTAAAGATGCTTTCCTGAAGATGTAGTCACAAAAAAAAGATGAGAAAATGAGAGGCATTACAAGTGTATAAGTGGTAGTGAGATGCATTATATCAAAGCCTAGAACTAGTCAAAGCCTATAATCAACAACACACAACAAAAATTTTTAAAGGTAAAGTAGAAGAAGTAGATGTAACACATAGTCTTGAGACAACATCAACCTATGTGGAGACCACCACATATGTCCAGCATAAAGGATAGTGTTGGGACTGCCAAAAGCCACCAAGGAGACTCACATGATGTGGAAAACCATCGTGATGTTTAGGAAAGCTCTAATTTTTACTTTGTCTTACTAGAAGCCCTCTATGATAGTGGCAAATTTTAGTTCAACAAGCTAATTTTCAAGGGACTTATTGCATATTTATTATTTGATGTGCACTACCGAGCAAGGAGAATATGAGTAAAACTCAAATATGGATATGATGTAAACTATGAAGATGAAGTTAATCACCCTAGGAAGCATCCTCGTCTCTCAAAGAATAATTATCATGCTCATCTGCAAGGTCGATTCTCATGTTAGTGAGTAAAAATACTTGTAATTTTATCTCATAGCAATAAAATAATTTGTTTTTCTTTACAATTTCTGCTCCAAAATTGCTTTTCTCTAATGCCTAACTTCTCAAAGGGCTAAACTATACCACCTAGAAAATGAATATGAACACCATATTTTAGTTTGAAGGACTATGGGGCATCATGACAGGGACTGTTTAGGTTCTTACTAATCCTGATGTGCTCATAAAATATGAAATGGATAATGCTAAAGCCTTGATGCTAATTATGTTAAGCATCACTGATGATGTGTAGCTACATGTCAGGGATACAGATAGATCATAGATAGCATGGGATAAATTAATGACCATCTATGAGGCAAAAGAAAGATAAAAATCCTCCATCTGTAGTCAATACCTCACACACTCTCTATGGGGTCTGATGAAAAAGTTAAAGAATTCTTACATTGGGTGGCTGAGCTATGAACAAAACTATTAACACTCATTGAGATGGTAGATGGCTAAATCTTGGTCTTGATCATCTTGAGGGCTCTCCCTTCCCAATTCAGAGTGTTCATCATGATGCTGAACATCTCCAAGTAGACAGTGTCATTCGAAGATCTTGTGAACCTACTACAATAAGAAGAAGCCATCAACTCAATCTAGGATGAATTGTAAGACAAAGATATTATCTCAAAGAAACAACAAGGTAAAAAGTCTCATAAGGGACCCCTAAAGAAGAAACCATATAAAATAGCAACAACAGTCTCCATATCATCATAAATTGCAAAATTTAAAGAGGTGGTGTCACATCTGTCAAACCAACACTCATGACATAGAAAACTTTGGTATAATGGACTAAAATAATGGTCTTCTAGTCAAGAAATTACATCAAGGCATGACAATTCTCAAAAATCAAAAAGGCATCCCCATCGGTAGAATCAAAAGAGACATCTCGTAATCAACAAGATGATGGATCTGATGAGGAGATACTTAAATAAGACAATGAGAACTTAGTAATAGTTTATTAGACCTCACAACCCATGAGGAATATCTAGTTGATAGACTCACGTGCCACCAAACACATGTTAGGTGACAAGAATCTTTTTGATTCACTGACATACCAACCCACTAGAGATCAGGTTAGGATCACCGATGATAAAGAGTATGTTGTTGAAGGAATAGGCCAAGTCACTATTCCTCTTAGAACATAGAAATGTACACTCTCAAAGGTACTATATGTTTTTAGAATGACATCTAACCTCTTATTAGTCAGTCAACTTTTGAATCATCATTTGAAGGCAGAGTTTTTTGTTGATAATGGCATCAAATCCTTCTTGATCTCATGATAAGGTATAGTTCTTGCGATAACATTTTTTAAAGATAAATTATTTACTTTAGATGTTGTTGTATCTTCTACAATAGATCTATCTTCTTTTACGATAGAATCTAATGCTTTATGGCACTACCATTATGGTCACTTATCTACTAGATCTTTGTACCAGTTGAGTTCAAAAGGGATGGTACCTAGGCTTCCCAAGTTGTCCAATTATTTTCCCATTTGATGTGTATGTCTTACAGGTAAACAACATAGGGATCCATTCAAGACAAGCTCTTTTCATGACAAAAAACATTTGGAGGTTGTTCATACTGATCTGAATGGACCTTTACCTACTCCATTTTTAGGATACAATTACTTCTAACTATTCATGGATGACTACTCTCAGAAAACATGGGTGTTTTTCCTAAAGCATAAGAGTTAATCCCTTCAACATTTCTAGGTCTTCTATCAACATGTTATGGAGGAGATCAGACAACCTCTTCTTCTACTCTACTCAGATCAAGGGGGGAATTCATATCAAAGAATTTCTTGGCATTCCTAAACCAATAAGGCATCAAATAGAATTTGACTCTCCCTAAATGCCCCAATAAAATGACATTGTTGAGTGACACAATCACACATTAATGTAAATGGCTCACTACATGCTATCAATATCAAAGTTGGAGAAATGATATTAGGTAGAAGCAGTCTATACAACTATTTACCTTTTCAATAGGGCACCAACAAAGATTCTAAAAGACAAAACTCTAGAAGAGGTATGGAGTGGTAAAAAGCCATCGATTTCTCATCTATGAGTATTTAGTTGTATAACATATATACATGTCCCAACTCAAAAGAGGAATAAAATCAAGCCAAAAACACTCCCGTGCATCTTATTGGGCTATAGTACTACCTCAAAAGCATACTATCTCATGGATCTCGAGATGAAGAAAATCTACAAAAGTAGAGATGTGGTTTGTGATGAGTCATCCTTTGACTTAGTGATGTAGAAAGAAGAATCAACACCAACCACCTCTCACCAATTACTCTTTGAGTCTGATGATGAAGAGACTTCTCATAGAGAATATGAGCTGCAAGGGGAGTTGTATGTTGATCTTGGAGAATTAGAAAATGTTACTACACATCCACCAGATAATTCTTCACATCAACAAACTAGTTTATCATATCAACAACATAGTTCCTATCCAAAGTGGGTATGAAGCATCATCAAAGACTCCTATGTGAAATCTCCTTAGAATACTTCATGCAGAGTCAAAATGAGGAGTTAGCTAAGAAATGAGGTAAATTTTGCACTCATAAGTACATTAGTTGATAGCTTCAAACCTGATAATGTTTGAGAAGCATTAAGTCAACCTCAGTAGAAGAAAGCCATGGATGCTAAGTATGACTCCCTCATGCATAATCAAACTTGGGAACTTATCAGTCTACCTATAGGAAAGAAACCCATATGCTAAAAATAGGTTTTTAAAACTAAATACAAGGCAAATGGATCCATCGATAAACACAAAACATGACTTATATCAAAGGGATATGCTTAAAAAGAAGGCATTGACTATGAAGAGACCTTTGCACCCACTATGAATATCAAGACCATCAGAGTTATTTTCACATTGGCAGCATAGAATGAATGGAAACTTTAGTAGATGGATGTCAAGAGTGATTTCCTAAATGGTGATTTCAAAGAATAAGTGCACATGACACAACCAAAAGGATTTGTTGATGAAAAACATCCTAAAAAGGTATATCATCTCATCAGATCATTGTATGGACTGAAACAAGCTCCTAAGGCATGGTACATAAGATAGATGATCACCTTTTGTAGCATGGTTTTACCCATAGCCCCTAGGATTCCAAATTATATATAAAGAAGGTAGAGACAAAAATTGTCATTCTTGTTTTGTATGTAGATCATCTTATGATCATTGGAAATTTAGAACACTAGGTTGATATTTTGAAGAATGACCTCAAAATATCCTTTGATATGACTACTTTGGGGCTACTCCATTATTGTCTTGGCTTGGAGATATGGTAAAAATAGAATCATATTTTTATCTCCTAGATAAAATATACCAAAACACTCTTAGAAAATTATAGAATGTCATATTATAAACCTCTTTCAACACCAATGGACAAAGGTTTACAACTCTCTTGATTCCAAGACTCACCTCAAGTGGATGCAACTCTCTACAAATATCTCATTGGGAGTCTCATCTGCTTGAGCTATGCTAGACCTAACATATGTTTTGCTATGAGCTATCTCTATAGATTCATGTAGGAGCCAAATAAATGTGAGTGGGTTGCAAAAAATCATGTTTTAAGATATGTTCGAGGTACACTTGAGTATGGTCTAGAATACAAGAAGAATACTCAGTTCTTCTTGTAAGGATACACTGACTCAGACTACATCAGATCTATTGATGATATAAAGTCAATGTTAGGATACATATTTCACCTTGGATCTAGGCTGATCTCATGGATTAGTAAAAAGTAAAATATTGTTGTTCTCTCATCCATTGAGGTAGAGTATCATGTCACACGTAGAGCTATGTGCGAGGCAATATGGTTACTTTTCATTCTAGCTGATATGGGCATTAGTGAAAATAAGCCACCTATCCTTCATTATGATAATTAGGGTGTGTGAAAACTTGTGAAGAATCCTATTTTTCATGAAAGAACCAAACACATTGAGGTTGAATGTCACTACAATCAAGAGTAAGTCTTAAACCACCACATCTAGCTCCAGTACTACCCAACAGATGCACAAATAGCTAATATACTCACCATTCCCCTTGGAAAGGTGAAATTTGAGCTATTTAGGGGTTACATTTGTAAATATAATGTAATAAACGAGGGGGGAATGCCAACGTAGATGATTAAATCTATTATATTGGTTACAATTATTTCATTGTTTTTAGTTGTTGTTCCCTAATTGTACAGACTCTCCCCAGATCCTTCAAATCTCTCTCCTATTTTTTGTTGTATCATGGTGTATATATTTTTCTCCATTTTATGAATAAATCATTAAAGTTCAATGGTTTGATTACAAGCTCACAATTTCATGCAAAGATTTTTTTATCTATTTACAACACAACTTCATAGTCCTTATGCAAAATTATAACAACACACACCATGCACAAAATCCCTACTCATCATTCCCAAACATGATTTCAACACAAAATAACACTTGATAGCAATCATATAGCCTATTCCATGACAAGATACCCATTAACATACTTCAGATGTGGAGGTTAAGACAAATAACCATCAGAAATAAAGAGTCACACATGGTAGCTCAAATAGTTCAACTTCTATAACAATTCTTGAGACTTCATAGATTTTTAATCTATATAAACATTCTTGTAACGTGAGTTTAGGTAGATAGTGGTAAATAAGACAACTATACATCTTTCTCAAGAGTATGGCATGCAAAAAACATATATATTAATATTATTTCTAATCCAATTCAATTGCTTTATCTATTCTCCATCTTATTCAAAACTTCTTCAATCGTATACAAAAACAATCCATCTAAATCCTCATCTTGACTTTTGTCTTTAGGACCATCATGAGATTCATATCATTAATGGCATCCCCATTTTTATTACTAATAATGATTTAGGAGTCATCCTCAACTTCTAGCCTTTCAACACATCCACTTGTACAAATTTTTGTATGAATCTTCCCTTAGCCATATTATCATCATCATTTCCAATATCTAAAGATAAATTCAAAATTGATTATCTTAAGGCATATACAATTTTTTACCACTTATAAGAAATCTTAAATTTCCTTTTAAAGGCCCTATCAAAATTCAATTTAATTCATTTAAAATATAATGAGATCTAAATGAACAAAACCATTTATATTTTTTTTTAAGTATGTAACTCTTTATCGAAGAAGGGTATGCTACTCAAAAGTTTTACCAAACAATACTTCTCCATAGAACACTATCTTTTTTGGACTTGGTAATGAAACGATCTCTAAAATTGAAGTCTCTATCTTATCCTAAATCTAATCCTCTTAATGATGTGACTTCCTATATATCTATCTATTCCTCTTTAGCCATAAATTAGAGCAAGTTATATAAGGGCCTATAATTCAAATTAAATCAAGACCATAAGATTTATGTTTAGGATTCCATCCCTTAACTATGTGTATAAGTGAACTTTAGAACACCAATATTTTTTAAAATTTTATAAAACTGATTCTCCATAATGTGTAAGAAAAGGAGTAATGTAACATGGCACGACCCTTCATTTCCTCTTGATTCCTATGGAGAAAAAAAGTAGGTGGTCCCACAAACCCTCTCTTCATATGTCAAAATACTCGTGTTTTCTACCACCCAAAGAAAAATGTTGGCATTGAGGAGACCACTAGTATAATAAATGAAATTAGATGGAAACTCATAATTTCTTACTCCATTATTTACCATTGAGTTTTATCTAGTTTTTATGGTGGCCTCCCTTATGCGCCTCAATTTCTATACCAAGCAATCCTTCATATCTAGACTTGGGAGAATCTAGTTCTCCATCTCATCAATAAAAAAGTTTGAATATCTTATGCATCTATATTAAATGGCTCCTCTATTATCCTCCATTTCCTAACTTCTTCACTTTTAAAATTATAGTCATTAAAGTATTTTCCTCATTACGTGATGGTATATTTTATACTCTCTCTTAAAATCTCCTGATATGGTGAGGATGATGAAATTCTAATCTTAATATAGTCATGTTTTTCCTTGGTCTCGTTCCAAACTCATGAAATTTCCAATCAACCTTTTATACAATGCAATGTACTTGCCCATATATTTAAAAGGGTTTTATTACAAATTATATATACATAAAATTACACAAATTTTATTATGTTTATAGGTGTAATTTACAATAGCCATCAAATTACACAACTTTTATTATGTTTATAGGTATAATTTACAATAGCCATCATAAATGGTGGTGGAATATAATGTTTAATAATAGTTAAGTTTAAAATTTAAATTTGACATCTATTGGATTATCATAAGGTAGTTTCAACCTTAAACACAAAGTTCATTTGACCGTCAAGTAGATTTTTTTTTTACTTGAAGAATTCAATTAAAAAATCATAATATATTAAGCATATGATAAAGTCTAGAGGTTGTTATCTTAATAAAGAAGGATTTTTCTTAACCTAACACATTAATATAGCTAAGTGAATACCAATTATCATCAATCATCAATATATATATATAAAATATAATATAATTATTAATCAATATAAAATATCAATACAAAATAAATACCTTAATATCGATATCAATTAGTTTAAAAAAAAATTGAAATACACAAAATATCCAAGCTAATTAATACTCTATATTAACCTTGCTGAATCTATGAGATAGAGTACAAATTAATTTATTGAAGAAAATAATAATACATATGTTTTCCCAACTCAATTGACATTTACCTTGAGTTTATTAAATGTGATTTATATTTTTTTAATACTAAATATGATTTATGTTTTATGAATGCTTAATGTAGTTTAATATTTTTGAATCTTCATCTCTTATATATATATAAACTTATTAATATATCTTTATTGAAAAAAATAATTTTACATAGATATTTACATTATAAAGGTGTTTGGTTGTTATTTATAATCTATTATTCATGTCAATATAAAACATGACTTAAAATAACAAAATATAACCACCAATTAAACATGAAAACTTAGAAACAAAATTAAAGTATCAAATCAATGGAGACAAAGATTAATACTTCTTATGTATAATTTTTAAACATTTAGTATAATCCAAAGGTCTTGATTAGTGGTGTCACATCTAAGATCAACATATTATGACCAACATTTTGAAAAAATAAATGTAATTATTTCCAATCAACTAAGATCATGATTACTATTAGAAAAATGGCCATTAAACTAAATAATCTTATTAAAAGTTTTGAGAAAAATCCAACTATATTGATCTCTTGTAGACGTAGGACATATATATTTAGAAATCGCTATCAAATATCACACATCACATAGCAAGATAGTCTTATAAAACCTTACATATTCCTTTAATAAATATCAATAATTTACTAAGATCTCAAGATATATCCTCACAATCCAACCCTTGAAGAGCACCATATTTATTCTTGAAAAATCATTGTTGGTTGTTTTTAACAAAATCACTAAAGTGAAATGAGCACTATTTATGATTTACATATTCTCCATCCTCTAATTGTTGATGTAGGTTGCTAGAGCACTACATTGATGCCTTGTAAGAAGAAAAGATATAAACAAAAGTTTGAGAATCTTAAGTAATTTTTTGAGAAGTAGAGATAACATTTTATATCAAAGGGACAATTTTAGAATAATATTTTTTAACCACTTACTTGGAGTTTTCAACTTGGATACTTGAGTGGGCTCCCAATAGGATTGAGTTGTCACCATGACAAATTCTTGGAAACATATTGAGAACGAATATCCAATTTAGGGTTTAAAACAATTTTGTTTAGCCTTCGGTCATTGAAAAAATGACAGTTTCAAGGAGGGAAAAAGCAAAGAACCTATAAAAAATTAAGAAACCTCTTATAAAGTTGTAGAAACATATTGAACATCAATAAAGGGAAATTAAATTAAAACTTTAATTATATTTTGGAGTATGCCCATTTAATTCCATGGAGTCTATATAATTTACACTTAATTTTTAAAATAAATTCTCTTCATAAAATAATTTATTAAAATAAATTATTCTAATCATTTATAAATATTGTTAAAATTAAATATTACCAAAATACATATATAAAATTTAAAAAAATAGCTCATACAATACTTTGGAACAAACTTTTGAAACCAATAATTTTAATACCAACAATCACAATTACTTCGAGTGTTGAATTGTTTAACGATGATGCAAAATACCAATATATCACCTCCCCCTCGCTTCTTTTATTTCCTCTAAAACTGCTTGTATTATTCTTCATATTATGGAGGAAAATATGAATATGATAAAGATTTTCACAAAGATTGGTGCCTGGCACAAACACCATGATTTCGCCACATTCCAAACAATACTGATCCTCTAGAGAAAGTTTTGCCACATTTATGGATAATACCCATCTTATATTGTATACTCTGTAATGTTATTTTTGGTTGTCAAAATTGCCATGGAATTTATATATTTAAGCAAAGTTTTTGACATTGGGATGTGATTTACTCGGTAAGGATACATACAATATTTGCATGCACTCTCTTTTAGTATCACCATTTCGGAGTAGGATCTAAGGGTTTTAAAGCAAATTGTGACCTATTATTGGAGGTGGTGACTGAGGTGGTTCCTCTAAGTAATACTACAAATTAAGAAGGCTGGTACAAAGGCGTGAGGGAGAGACCTTAAGGGAAATTTTGATTGAAATTTGGTATGGTGGTGATAATTTTACCTTGGGGATTGAGTTTCCTATCCACATTTATTGCCTCAACGTAAGCTACTGGCATGTAATTTATTCCTACTACCTTTCTAATGAATAAAACAATCATAGGATCAAGTTCTGTACATATCAAGTGCCAATGATATACTATGCCTATAAATTGGAGTAACCTAAAATTACACTCTATGGACAATCATAATTAGCTCGTTTAACTATCTCTTGGCATAAGATGGGATCAATGAATTGACCAAACTAAGCTATACATGTGGTCTAAAATACATTCCAAAGTATTGATGTATTTTCCACTATATTTAATAACCAATTTATGCATTGTAATATAAATTAGAATAGTCTTATTCATGGTTTATGTTTAACAATCTTAAAATAAGAGTTTTGATGTTTCCATAGTTCATCATATTGATAATCAGATTTTTAAATTAAAATTATGTATAAATTATATTGTTTGATGTGTTGGAATAACCATAGTGATTCATCATCAAGGAACTCATTAAGATGGTGATTTGAAAAGCGTTGAACAATACAATTTGTACACAATTTTAACCTGAAAATATGATTATCAATCTTAAAGTAGATTTGAAAGATATGATTTGTTCTTATATGGTTCAACGCCCATCAAGTATAAAATAAGGGAGATATCTCTCAGAGTTTATAAAAAATCCATAAACATCTCTGTGAATTTTTATTATGGTACTCCCTAACAAGTTATCTATAAATATGAATGGATAAAAGTTATGGTCTAAAATAACATTCAACTAATTAGGATGATTTATAAAGATTCTTATATTTTATATCTATATATTTTTTTAACCTTTAAAGGTCAAAGGAATAGTAGATCTCACTTTGAAATAAATCTTGTGAGACATAGTGGGGAATACAAATTGTTCTAATAACTTGTAGTGCTAAGGACTAACACATAACTTTATAATGGACATGTAAACCCAAAATGCTTACCTTGTGGTTAACAATTTAGGTTCCTCCTTTTAGTGCCATCTTTTAATTGATGTAAATTTTTTATATAAGTTTTAATTGATGATAGATATACACCCTCTTATTTTAGAGTATTTAGGATTAGATCCAAGGTACAAGTTGATTTTTTTTACTCTCAAAATAAAATATTTTGTAGAATAGTTGCATGCCACCTAAAACCTTTCAAATGACAAGCTTCCAAGGTTTTGCACTTCACAAGTTTAAGTAATGATTACTAACAAATTAAACATGGATATTCACATCGATCTTAATTTACAATGCTTTATGTATCACAGAAAAACATCAAATAAAAAGGAAGGGTAAGATATAAATTAAGTTATATATTTCTACTTGTCTATATTTTATTAAAGCAAACATTCAATGTGATATATTATAAAATAAAATATTATTATTCAAATTAAGTGTTAACTCATATTTAAATAAACACAATTTTAAAATATGAAGAAAAAATTTATGAGAAATTTTCACAAACATTCTTAACAAAATAATCAAATAAAAAAATAGCAATAGATTATTCATCTATAAAAAATTAATCATGGTCACAATTTTCCAGTGAAATAGTTAAAATAGCAAAACTCAATCTACCTGTGTCATAAACAACATATGGATCCCAACAATGATAAATTTAAATTAATAAAGCACATGTCATCAATATATATAAAAAATAGAAAATGAAAAAATCACAATACATCCATAATGATTCCTTAAACTTGAAAATATAATATTTTTTTCAAATTCTCCATCTTATATGGGTTTTTATTAAAAATGTGTCCATCTTATATGATTTTTTATTGGTAATGAAAAAGATGAGACAAAACCACATCTCTAAATTGTTTGAATGAGATAAAATAAATAATCTAGATTAAAATCATAATCCTTTAGAATCTGATCATTCTTGAGACAAGTAGAGTATAAATTTCACTACCGAGTTCCTTCAACATATTGCTTGCATAAAATTTGGTGCTCCAAAACATCATGAGGTGCCAACTAAAACATCAACCAAACCATTTTATTCCCTTTTAATGCCTACATGAAGATCTCATAATTCTTCTATACTCGTGACACATCAATGATTGGATTCCTAAAGTGAATCTCAATCTTCTTATTGAGCACTTTTTGTTTTATATCTACAATGGCTTTCACAACTCTTTTCAATGTATTATGACAAAATTCACAGCATGATGACTACTCTTCTTGTTCAAAGTTTTTAATTTACCTATGAATGCACTTTTAGAAAGTTATTTAGTATCATAATGAAATCATCTTCATCTATCAAGTTGTTATACTATTTGTATAGTTGTGGCATATTTGCATTTGTAAAGAAATAAAGATTTTTCTATATGAACATGTTTAATTGTGACATTCTAGTTGTTTATATATGTGACATATCCTTTAGTTATGACTTGATGTTGGCAATGAAATTTATACATAAATACAAATTAAAAAATGCATAATTATAGTGTTGGAAATCAAACCATTCTTGACAATTGTTGCATTTACATTCATATTTCTCTCTATCCTAGTATTTTCAAAAAAATAAATTCGAAATTTATTTTTAACTGGTCAATATTAAATTTGGCCTTAGGTATCCCCATTACTGACCTAAAAATTAAGTCCAAAGAAACTTCAACATATATTGTAATGTTTCCTATTACCTTTACTTTGGATTAAGTTTCCAAACATTTAAATATATTCTTCATTACTTGGATAACTTTCCCTATCATCGTGTTAGTAGATATAATAATGAAATCAGGTTCATTTTGTTATATTCAGCCTCATTGTTACAATATTCCTAGGATTTAACAATTTCCTTTCTTGGCCTCTTCCTTTTTCTGGTAAGTGAGAATAAGTTCTCTTCATTTTCAAAAAATGAAGGAGAGCCATCCTTGCAGATCCTTATAGTAGTTATTCTTTTTAGTTTACTAATAGATTTCTCAAAATTCAATTTAAATTCCAACTTCTCATCTATAATCATGTAAAATCATTAAACCTTCACTAGATGCATAATCTATATCAAATCCATTTGTGATTACATCACTTCATTTTGAGGAGCCACATTGATTGTTGTAATAGGTGAAGATAATCCTTGCATTGTCAATGGAGCTAGGGTGGCTATGGTAACACAGGGAAAAATATTGGTAGGATGAATGGAAAAATGGTGGCAATGGTAATTGGAATGGATGTTGGATTTTACATAATAAACTCAAACATAGAGGAAACAATTGACCCTATAGGACTATTTTCCTTTGTACTTGTGACCAAAATTGGAACTGGAGAAATAAAAGATGTCAGTTAAATAGATCCAACAACATGAATTTTAGTGAGGGAGTGGAAAATATAACATATGAAAATAGTATGGTCACGGACACACCATAAATTGAAATGTTTTTTTTTACAATTGAGATGATAGGCTAATAATGGGTTTGACACAACTTGCTCCTTTTTGATGATCAATGAGAAATTTTGCATTCATGACCTTGGGGACTTCCAAGCCTCATCTTGAAAATAATTCAATACCCTTAACACTAGTAACATACTAAGGCACAAAGATATCTTGTGGTAATTTGGTAGGTTGACTAGGCAAGCAAGAAGACATTGGTAGAAATGGAACATTAGAAGAAATAAGAGGTATACATTTATTCAAAATAATAGAAACACGGGCCAAAATTGATGGATAATAATAACCATAATGGAAAGAGTAGAGAGATATATTTTTACCTTGGGTATGAAAGGCATCTGGGTGGTTAATAATGGTGTAACTGAGGGCAATCTATGTATCAAATTCTTGATTAGGATTGGATCAATCCCATTTGGCTATTCTTTTTCCTTGACCAATGGATCACTAACAACATTAATTTATTTCTACACTTGTGGTTTTGGCCTATATTGTCCCACCTTTTGAAGTTTTGTGATTACCACTATATCATTTTGTGGACTTATATGATATAAAAATCATCTAGATAGCCCTGATGTGGATAACATAAATTAACATTTTTTTGGAAAAAACTTCAACAACTTGGCCACTCTCTAGTGAGGGTCCCAATTTATTTTTATGTATATTTTTAATTTAATGAGTGTAGGTATATGTAATTCAAATAATGTCACATTTTGTGTAATGAAACTATATGATATAATGGTGTTGATTTCCATGATCTTTGACTCATATCTTTTCACAATCCACCCACACTAAAAAATTAGAATGCCAATTTTTGGGAAACATGTTTTTCATCAACTTGACAAGTAAATTTATATGGTTGCAACATAATTCAATAAATTCTCAATACCGTATATGTTTCATAGTATAATAGGGTCTAATATTCTTAATTGATTCCTCTATTTTTTCAAAACATCTTGGCATGCAATGATCATAAATTTACAAAAAACATTTTTGGATAACAATGATCACATAATTATTTCATTCACTCTTGGTATCTATTGTACATATAACTTGTAATATGGTATGGGAATATGTGAACTAAAGGTGTTTGGCTATTTGGAGAGATATACATGTTTGAATTTCATAATGACACAACATGTATCCAATAAATAAAACATCATATAAATTAATGACATAACATGCATCCACTAAATAAAACATCATATATAAACTATGACATAAACTTATAACCTTATTTAAGATTGAATGCAATAATTTATTCTAGGCTAGGATTATTATCCTCATTAATAATTATAGCGAGTACCCACTATTTATTTATATGATAAATGTTTGAAGTTCCATATAATTTATACACCAACAACATTCTAATGCATACTGTAGGCATAAGTAGCTTGATAGAATAGCCTTATACATTAATTTGTTGAACTAATTATCTATTTTGACAACATAATATTTCAAACTTTCATTAGATCATTGTCTTTCATCCATTTAGAGGTAGTGGTCTGGTTATAAGTGAAATTTGGCATGGGAATCATATATTAACAATTGATTTCAACCCCAATAACATAATCCATTATATTTTTTATATTTAGGGAGAATATCAAATCATATTTTTACATGCACTTAAATAAAAGATTAAGGGAAATATCCTTTTAGGGAAATACTTCTATTTTTTATGCAGCTTGATGGAGGCCTACTCTCTTAAGTGTATTTAGATCATCTTTGTATTCCTCATCCGCTTGAGTGATATACTTACTATCAAAATATTCTTGGCCTCATATATGTCATATAATACAACATTATAATTTCTTATCTAAACAATCTGCAGATAGAAATGTCATTCCCTAATTTCTCGTTGGAATCTTGGAGAAGATAGTGTAATAACTTAGACCAATTTAAGGTCTTTGTGGTAATTTGCATCAATTTTGATTAAAATTGGGTGACCAACATCTAAGAATCCTCATTCTTTGTGTTTTTTTGAAGTTTTAGAATGTTCTCTTCATTTATCTCAATCTTAAATATGAAAAATTACTAGGTATGGGGTCACTTATAATTTATTTTCCACTAATAACCATACCATTACTTAGTTATCCATTCAATTTAAAAAATTTACCATATGTCATATTTGATTCATCCTTCAATATTTTGTTAACTTTGAATTTAATGTCAAGTGGCATTAAAATTTGTTTATTAATTTCACATCATTATAGCTTTAACTATTTATGAGTCTATGGATTTTTTCACATCTGATGATCTAAACCATCTATGTCTCTATCATGTAGTCTTGGGGTCATGAAATTCACAAAGATGTAAAGTTTTCTTTCTATGTTAAAATTGTTGGTGGTGGACTTTGTAGATGCATTGGATATTAAATTGTATTTATATTAAGTCCAGTAATTTTCACCATTATTTTTGTCATAGTATGTGGTGAATTATTGTGTAATATGTTTTCACTAAAATCCAAGTCTTCATTCTATTTTAATCAAAGTGTTACATGATGAAATATTTAATTGTATCATAGTCATGAGGTCATTGAGTGTTTAAAAGTATTTAAATCCCTTTGTTCAAATTCTGTTGATCCGTTAAACTTTCACCTTCACTTTATATTTCTTTTACTTATGCACCTTTTCCCTACACATAAAGCACAAATGTACTACTATCATATCTCAAAAAGTTAATAATGTGCATAAAAATCTTTAATAAATTATATCATATAATATAAACATGTGGAAATCAAAATGGAATTACAGAGTCTCATAGTCTTTGAGAGCACAATTTAAACTTTGAAATAAAAGAAGACTTTGTGGACAAGTTAACATATAGATCTATTTTTAAACTATGATCAAGTCAATTTGACATAAAGGTGTGTAGAAACATAGAATTAAAGTGTGAACATTTAATTTAGGATAAATGAAGGTGGGCACTAATTAATTTAAATTTTCACAAAGGCCACTTATGAGATGATTTTATGACCAATCAATCTAACCAAGATCTAAACTAGGTTATCATATGAATTTAATTTTTTATTGTACTATGAAGACCTTCATAAAATTAAATAAGTGAGAAGTTTTAATTTATCCTATTTTATTTCCTAATTAAGTTCACATTTTAAAAAAAATTGAGATAAAATATGAATTTGAAAAATTGAATTTGTATCATAATTTGGGATTTAAAAGGGGTCACCACTTTTGAAAATAAAGTGGGGGTGTGTTGCTCACAACAAAATTATTAGCTAGTGCATGGTTAAGGGGTAGCACCCAAATTTGTGGGGAAATTTTACACTAAAATATTGATAATCAAGCACAAACAATGTTTGATGCAAGCTCTATCAGTGTAGATGATTAAATCTGTTAGATTGGTTACAACTATTTCATTATTTTTAGTTATTTTCCCTGATTGTACAGACTCTCCCTAGATCCTTTGAATCTCTCTCCTATTTTATAGTGCATCATGGTATAAATATTATACTCTATTTTATGAATAAATCATCAAAGTTCAATAGTTTGATTACAATTTGGTATCAGATTTATATGTAGCTAAGAGGTACACCATAGTAGTCACCCAAGAGAAGTGCTTGTTCGATGCATTAGTACAATAGAAGCCATCATCAAGTGCAAAAGTCATCTGAGTAACATAGTAGAAGTGATGACTAACAGAGGTGAGGTGATGGCATAAAGTGCAACATTATAAACATTACTTGAGACATATAGGAAGCATATAACAACCTATAATCAGAGCATCACCTGGGGAAGTTTGCATGGTAGCATGTGACCTATGATGTAGAAGAAAACTCCATTAAATTCAGCATGAGAAGTAGCCTTAGAACTAAGGAAGTGAAGAAATAACTTTTCATTTGCTTGATTGATAGACTTTTAACTTCAATAAAAGTTCAACACAACCAAGAGACATAGGATGCATACAGGGATTTACTGTGAAAGAGTTAATGCTAGAAGAATTAGAACATGAGCCTATAGATGTTGAATAAGAAACAACACAACTCAGAGTATTTTCAAAGCATGGGGGTTCTATAATAAGAAAAAAGTGGAGGACAACCAATGCCATAGAGAAGGAAGAAGAATGTAGCATGTAAAGATGCTTTCCTGAAGATGTAGTCACAAAAAAAAGATGAGAAAATGAGAGGCATTACAAGTGTATAAGTGGTAGTGAGATGCATTATATCAAAGCCTAGAACTAGTCAAAGCCTATAATCAACAACACACAACAAAAATTTTTAAAGGTAAAGTAGAAGAAGTAGATGTAACACATAGTCTTGAGACAACATCAACCTATGTGGAGACCACCACATATGTCCAGCATAAAGGATAGTGTTGGGACTGCCAAAATCCACCAAGGAGACTCACATGATGTGGAAAACCATCGTGATGTTTAGGAAAGCTCTAATTTTTACTTTGTCTTACTAGAAGCCCTCTATGATAGTGGCAAATTTTAGTTCAACAAGCTAATTTTCAAGGGACTTATTGCATATTTATTATTTGATGTGCACTACCGAGCAAGGAGAATATGAGTAAAACTCAAATATGGATATGATGTAAACTATGAAGATGAAGTTAATCACCCTAGGAAGCATCCTCGTCTCTCAAAGAATAATTATCATGCTCATCTGCAAGGTCGATTCTCATGTTAGTGAGTAAAAATACTTGTAATTTTATCTCATAGCAATAAAATAATTTGTTTTTCTTTACAATTTCTGCTCCAAAATTGCTTTTCTCTAATGCCTAACTTCTCAAAGGGCTAAACTATACCACCTAGAAAATGAATATGAACACCATATTTTAGTTTGAAGGACTATGGGGCATCATGACAGGGACTGTTTAGGTTCTTACTAATCCTGATGTGCTCATAAAATATGAAATGGATAATGCTAAAGCCTTGATGCTAATTATGTTAAGCATCACTGATGATGTGTAGCTACATGTCAGGGATACAGATAGATCATAGATAGCATGGGATAAATTAATGACCATCTATGAGGCAAAAGAAAGATAAAAATCCTCCATCTGTAGTCAATACCTCACACACTCTCTATGGGGTCTGATGAAAAAGTTAAAGAATTCTTACATTGGGTGGCTGAGCTATGAACAAAACTATTAACACTCATTGAGATGGTAGATGGCTAAATCTTGGTCTTGATCATCTTGAGGGCTCTCCCTTCCCAATTCAGAGTGTTCATCATGATGCTGAACATCTCCAAGTAGACAGTGTCATTCGAAGATCTTGTGAACCTACTACAATAAGAAGAAGCCATCAACTCAATCTAGGATGAATTGTAAGACAAAGATATTATCTCAAAGCAACAACAAGGTAAAAAGTCTCATAAGGGACCCCTAAAGAAGAAACCATATAAAATAGCAACAACAGTCTCCATATCATCATAAATTGCAAAATTTAAAGAGGTGGTGTCACATCTGTCAAACCAACACTCATGACATAGAAAACTTTGGTATAATGGACTAAAATAATGGTCTTCTAGTCAAGAAATTACATCAAGGCATGACAATTCTCAAAAATCAAAAAGGCATCCCCATCGGTAGAATCAAAAGAGACATCTCGTAATCAACAAGATGATGGATCTGATGAGGAGATACTTAAATAAGACAATGAGAACTTAGTAATAGTTTATTAGACCTCACAACCCATGAGGAATATCTAGTTGATAGACTCACGTGCCACCAAACACATGTTAGGTGACAAGAATCTTTTTGATTCACTGACATACCAACCCACTAGAGATCAGGTTAGGATCACCGATGATAAAGAGTATGTTGTTGAAGGAATAGGCCAAGTCACTATTCCTCTTAGAACATAGAAATGTACACTCTCAAAGGTACTATATGTTTTTAGAATGACATCTAACCTCTTATTAGTCAGTCAACTTTTGAATCATCATTTGAAGGCAGAGTTTTTTGTTGATAATGGCATCAAATCCTTCTTGATCTCATGATAAGGTATAGTTCTTGCGATAACATTTTTTAAAGATAAATTATTTACTTTAGATGTTGTTGTATCTTCTACAATAGATCTATCTTCTTTTACGATAGAATCTAATGCTTTATGGCACTACCATTATGGTCACTTATCTACTAGATCTTTGTACCAGTTGAGTTCAAAAGGGATGGTACCTAGGCTTCCCAAGTTGTCCAATTATTTTCCCATTTGATGTGTATGTCTTACAGGTAAACAACATAGGGATCCATTCAAGACAAGCTCTTTTCATGACAAAAAACATTTGGAGGTTGTTCATACTGATCTGAATGGACCTTTACCTACTCCATTTTTAGGATACAATTACTTCTAACTATTCATGGATGACTACTCTCAGAAAACATGGGTGTTTTTCCTAAAGCATAAGAGTTAATCCCTTCAACATTTCTAGGTCTTCTATCAACATGTTATGGAGGAGATCAGACAACCTCTTCTTCTACTCTACTCAGATCAAGGGGGGAATTCATATCAAAGAATTTCTTGGCATTCCTAAACCAATAAGGCATCAAATAGAATTTGACTCTCCCTAAATGCCCCAATAAAATGACATTGTTGAGTGACACAATCACACATTAATGTAAATGGCTCACTACATGCTATCAATATCAAAGTTGGAGAAATGATATTAGGTAGAAGCAGTCTATACAACTATTTACCTTTTCAATAGGGCACCAACAAAGATTCTAAAAGACAAAACTCTAGAAGAGGTATGGAGTGGTAAAAAGCCATCGATTTCTCATCTATGAGTATTTAGTTGTATAACATATATACATGTCCCAACTCAAAAGAGGAATAAAATCAAGCCAAAAACACTCCCGTGCATCTTATTGGGCTATAGTACTACCTCAAAAGCATACTATCTCATGGATCTCGAGATGAAGAAAATCTACAAAAGTAGAGATGTGGTTTGTGATGAGTCATCCTTTGACTTAGTGATGTAGAAAGAAGAATCAACACCAACCACCTCTCACCAATTACTCTTTGAGTCTGATGATGAAGAGACTTCTCATAGAGAATATGAGCTGCAAGGGGAGTTGTATGTTGATCTTGGAGAATT
This sequence comes from Torreya grandis, assembly GCA_037957365.1. NCBI lineage: Eukaryota > Viridiplantae > Streptophyta > Pinopsida > Cupressales > Taxaceae > Torreya > Torreya grandis. The sequence goes on from JARHVA010000429.1 coordinate 4,679,135, forward strand.
AGAAAATGTTACTACACATCCACCAGATAATTCTTCACATCAACAAACTAGTTTATCATATCAACAACATAGTTCCTATCCAAAGTGGGTATGAAGCATCATCAAAGACTCCTATGTGAAATCTCCTTAGAATACTTCATGCAGAGTCAAAATGAGGAGTTAGCTAAGAAATGAGGTAAATTTTGCACTCATAAGTACATTAGTTGATAGCTTCAAACCTGATAATGTTTGAGAAGCATTAAGTCAACCTCAGTAGAAGAAAGCCATGGATGCTAAGTATGACTCCCTCATGCATAATCAAACTTGGGAACTTATCAGTCTACCTATAGGAAAGAAACCCATATGCTAAAAATAGGTTTTTAAAACTAAATACAAGGCAAATGGATCCATCGATAAACACAAAACATGACTTATATCAAAGGGATATGCTTAAAAAGAAGGCATTGACTATGAAGAGACCTTTGCACCCACTATGAATATCAAGACCATCAGAGTTATTTTCACATTGGCAGCATAGAATGAATGGAAACTTTAGTAGATGGATGTCAAGAGTGATTTCCTAAATGGTGATTTCAAAGAATAAGTGCACATGACACAACCAAAAGGATTTGTTGATGAAAAACATCCTAAAAAGGTATATCATCTCATCAGATCATTGTATGGACTGAAACAAGCTCCTAAGGCATGGTACATAAGATAGATGATCACCTTTTGTAGCATGGTTTTACCCATAGCCCCTAGGATTCCAAATTATATATAAAGAAGGTAGAGACAAAAATTGTCATTCTTGTTTTGTATGTAGATCATCTTATGATCATTGGAAATTTAGAACACTAGGTTGATATTTTGAAGAATGACCTCAAAATATCCTTTGATATGACTACTTTGGGGCTACTCCATTATTGTCTTGGCTTGGAGATATGGTAAAAATAGAATCATATTTTTATCTCCTAGATAAAATATACCAAAACACTCTTAGAAAATTATAGAATGTCATATTATAAACCTCTTTCAACACCAATGGACAAAGGTTTACAACTCTCTTGATTCCAAGACTCACCTCAAGTGGATGCAACTCTCTACAAATAGCTCATTGGGAGTCTCATCTGCTTGAGCTATGCTAGACCTAACATATGTTTTGCTATGAGCTATCTCTATAGATTCATGTAGGAGCCAAATAAATGTGAGTGGGTTGCAAAAAATCATGTTTTAAGATATGTTCGAGGTACACTTGAGTATGGTCTAGAATACAAGAAGAATACTCAGTTCTTCTTGTAAGGATACACTGACTCAGACTACATCAGATCTATTGATGATATAAAGTCAATGTTAGGATACATATTTCACCTTGGATCTAGGCTGATCTCATGGATTAGTAAAAAGTAAAATATTGTTGTTCTCTCATCCATTGAGGTAGAGTATCATGTCACACGTAGAGCTATGTGCGAGGCAATATGGTTACTTTTCATTCTAGCTGATATGGGCATTAGTGAAAATAAGCCACCTATCCTTCATTATGATAATTAGGGTGTGTGAAAACTTGTGAAGAATCCTATTTTTCATGAAAGAACCAAACACATTGAGGTTGAATGTCACTACAATCAAGAGTAAGTCTTAAACCACCACATCTAGCTCCAGTACTACCCAACAGATGCACAAATAGCTAATATACTCACCATTCCCCTTGGAAAGGTGAAATTTGAGCTATTTAGGGGTTACATTTGTAAATATAATGTAATAAACGAGGGGGGAATGCCAACGTAGATGATTAAATCTATTATATTGGTTACAATTATTTCATTGTTTTTAGTTGTTGTTCCCTAATTGTACAGACTCTCCCCAGATCCTTCAAATCTCTCTCCTATTTTTTGTTGTATCATGGTGTATATATTTTTCTCCATTTTATGAATAAATCATTAAAGTTCAATGGTTTGATTACAAGCTCACAATTTCATGCAAAGATTTTTTTATCTATTTACAACACAACTTCATAGTCCTTATGCAAAATTATAACAACACACACCATGCACAAAATCCCTACTCATCATTCCCAAACATGATTTCAACACAAAATAACACTTGATAGCAATCATATAGCCTATTCCATGACAAGATACCCATTAACATACTTCAGATGTGGAGGTTAAGACAAATAACCATCAGAAATAAAGAGTCACACATGGTAGCTCAAATAGTTCAACTTCTATAACAATTCTTGAGACTTCATAGATTTTTAATCTATATAAACATTCTTGTAACGTGAGTTTAGGTAGATAGTGGTAAATAAGACAACTATACATCTTTCTCAAGAGTATGGCATGCAAAAAACATATATATTAATATTATTTCTAATCCAATTCAATTGCTTTATCTATTCTCCATCTTATTCAAAACTTCTTCAATCGTATACAAAAACAATCCATCTAAATCCTCATCTTGACTTTTGTCTTTAGGACCATCATGAGATTCATATCATTAATGGCATCCCCATTTTTATTACTAATAATGATTTAGGAGTCATCCTCAACTTCTAGCCTTTCAACACATCCACTTGTACAAATTTTTGTATGAATCTTCCCTTAGCCATATTATCATCATCATTTCCAATATCTAAAGATAAATTCAAAATTGATTATCTTAAGGCATATACAATTTTTTACCACTTATAAGAAATCTTAAATTTCCTTTTAAAGGCCCTATCAAAATTCAATTTAATTCATTTAAAATATAATGAGATCTAAATGAACAAAACCATTTATATTTTTTTTTAAGTATGTAACTCTTTATCGAAGAAGGGTATGCTACTCAAAAGTTTTACCAAACAATACTTCTCCATAGAACACTATCTTTTTTGGACTTGGTAATGAAACGATCTCTAAAATTGAAGTCTCTATCTTATCCTAAATCTAATCCTCTTAATGATGTGACTTCCTATATATCTATCTATTCCTCTTTAGCCATAAATTAGAGCAAGTTATATAAGGGCCTATAATTCAAATTAAATCAAGACCATAAGATTTATGTTTAGGATTCCATCCCTTAACTATGTGTATAAGTGAACTTTAGAACACCAATATTTTTTAAAATTTTATAAAACTGATTCTCCATAATGTGTAAGAAAAGGAGTAATGTAACATGGCACGACCCTTCATTTCCTCTTGATTCCTATGGAGAAAAAAAGTAGGTGGTCCCACAAACCCTCTCTTCATATGTCAAAATACTCGTGTTTTCTACCACCCAAAGAAAAATGTTGGCATTGAGGAGACCACTAGTATAATAAATGAAATTAGATGGAAACTCATAATTTCTTACTCCATTATTTACCATTGAGTTTTATCTAGTTTTTATGGTGGCCTCCCTTATGCGCCTCAATTTCTATACCAAGCAATCCTTCATATCTAGACTTGGGAGAATCTAGTTCTCCATCTCATCAATAAAAAAGTTTGAATATCTTATGCATCTATATTAAATGGCTCCTCTATTATCCTCCATTTCCTAACTTCTTCACTTTTAAAATTATAGTCATTAAAGTATTTTCCTCATTACGTGATGGTATATTTTATACTCTCTCTTAAAATCTCCTGATATGGTGAGGATGATGAAATTCTAATCTTAATATAGTCATGTTTTTCCTTGGTCTCGTTCCAAACTCATGAAATTTCCAATCAACCTTTTATACAATGCAATGTACTTGCCCATATATTTAAAAGGGTTTTATTACAAATTATATATACATAAAATTACACAAATTTTATTATGTTTATAGGTGTAATTTACAATAGCCATCAAATTACACAACTTTTATTATGTTTATAGGTATAATTTACAATAGCCATCATAAATGGTGGTGGAATATAATGTTTAATAATAGTTAAGTTTAAAATTTAAATTTGACATCTATTGGATTATCATAAGGTAGTTTCAACCTTAAACACAAAGTTCATTTGACCGTCAAGTAGATTTTTTTTTTACTTGAAGAATTCAATTAAAAAATCATAATATATTAAGCATATGATAAAGTCTAGAGGTTGTTATCTTAATAAAGAAGGATTTTTCTTAACCTAACACATTAATATAGCTAAGTGAATACCAATTATCATCAATCATCAATATATATATATAAAATATAATATAATTATTAATCAATATAAAATATCAATACAAAATAAATACCTTAATATCGATATCAATTAGTTTAAAAAAAAATTGAAATACACAAAATATCCAAGCTAATTAATACTCTATATTAACCTTGCTGAATCTATGAGATAGAGTACAAATTAATTTATTGAAGAAAATAATAATACATATGTTTTCCCAACTCAATTGACATTTACCTTGAGTTTATTAAATGTGATTTATATTTTTTTAATACTAAATATGATTTATGTTTTATGAATGCTTAATGTAGTTTAATATTTTTGAATCTTCATCTCTTATATATATATAAACTTATTAATATATCTTTATTGAAAAAAATAATTTTACATAGATATTTACATTATAAAGGTGTTTGGTTGTTATTTATAATCTATTATTCATGTCAATATAAAACATGACTTAAAATAACAAAATATAACCACCAATTAAACATGAAAACTTAGAAACAAAATTAAAGTATCAAATCAATGGAGACAAAGATTAATACTTCTTATGTATAATTTTTAAACATTTAGTATAATCCAAAGGTCTTGATTAGTGGTGTCACATCTAAGATCAACATATTATGACCAACATTTTGAAAAAATAAATGTAATTATTTCCAATCAACTAAGATCATGATTACTATTAGAAAAATGGCCATTAAACTAAATAATCTTATTAAAAGTTTTGAGAAAAATCCAACTATATTGATCTCTTGTAGACGTAGGACATATATATTTAGAAATCGCTATCAAATATCACACATCACATAGCAAGATAGTCTTATAAAACCTTACATATTCCTTTAATAAATATCAATAATTTACTAAGATCTCAAGATATATCCTCACAATCCAACCCTTGAAGAGCACCATATTTATTCTTGAAAAATCATTGTTGGTTGTTTTTAACAAAATCACTAAAGTGAAATGAGCACTATTTATGATTTACATATTCTCCATCCTCTAATTGTTGATGTAGGTTGCTAGAGCACTACATTGATGCCTTGTAAGAAGAAAAGATATAAACAAAAGTTTGAGAATCTTAAGTAATTTTTTGAGAAGTAGAGATAACATTTTATATCAAAGGGACAATTTTAGAATAATATTTTTTAACCACTTACTTGGAGTTTTCAACTTGGATACTTGAGTGGGCTCCCAATAGGATTGAGTTGTCACCATGACAAATTCTTGGAAACATATTGAGAACGAATATCCAATTTAGGGTTTAAAACAATTTTGTTTAGCCTTCGGTCATTGAAAAAATGACAGTTTCAAGGAGGGAAAAAGCAAAGAACCTATAAAAAATTAAGAAACCTCTTATAAAGTTGTAGAAACATATTGAACATCAATAAAGGGAAATTAAATTAAAACTTTAATTATATTTTGGAGTATGCCCATTTAATTCCATGGAGTCTATATAATTTACACTTAATTTTTAAAATAAATTCTCTTCATAAAATAATTTATTAAAATAAATTATTCTAATCATTTATAAATATTGTTAAAATTAAATATTACCAAAATACATATATAAAATTTAAAAAAATAGCTCATACAATACTTTGGAACAAACTTTTGAAACCAATAATTTTAATACCAACAATCACAATTACTTCGAGTGTTGAATTGTTTAACGATGATGCAAAATACCAATATATCACCTCCCCCTCGCTTCTTTTATTTCCTCTAAAACTGCTTGTATTATTCTTCATATTATGGAGGAAAATATGAATATGATAAAGATTTTCACAAAGATTGGTGCCTGGCACAAACACCATGATTTCGCCACATTCCAAACAATACTGATCCTCTAGAGAAAGTTTTGCCACATTTATGGATAATACCCATCTTATATTGTATACTCTGTAATGTTATTTTTGGTTGTCAAAATTGCCATGGAATTTATATATTTAAGCAAAGTTTTTGACATTGGGATGTGATTTACTCGGTAAGGATACATACAATATTTGCATGCACTCTCTTTTAGTATCACCATTTCGGAGTAGGATCTAAGGGTTTTAAAGCAAATTGTGACCTATTATTGGAGGTGGTGACTGAGGTGGTTCCTCTAAGTAATACTACAAATTAAGAAGGCTGGTACAAAGGCGTGAGGGAGAGACCTTAAGGGAAATTTTGATTGAAATTTGGTATGGTGGTGATAATTTTACCTTGGGGATTGAGTTTCCTATCCACATTTATTGCCTCAACGTAAGCTACTGGCATGTAATTTATTCCTACTACCTTTCTAATGAATAAAACAATCATAGGATCAAGTTCTGTACATATCAAGTGCCAATGATATACTATGCCTATAAATTGGAGTAACCTAAAATTACACTCTATGGACAATCATAATTAGCTCGTTTAACTATCTCTTGGCATAAGATGGGATCAATGAATTGACCAAACTAAGCTATACATGTGGTCTAAAATACATTCCAAAGTATTGATGTATTTTCCACTATATTTAATAACCAATTTATGCATTGTAATATAAATTAGAATAGTCTTATTCATGGTTTATGTTTAACAATCTTAAAATAAGAGTTTTGATGTTTCCATAGTTCATCATATTGATAATCAGATTTTTAAATTAAAATTATGTATAAATTATATTGTTTGATGTGTTGGAATAACCATAGTGATTCATCATCAAGGAACTCATTAAGATGGTGATTTGAAAAGCGTTGAACAATACAATTTGTACACAATTTTAACCTGAAAATATGATTATCAATCTTAAAGTAGATTTGAAAGATATGATTTGTTCTTATATGGTTCAACGCCCATCAAGTATAAAATAAGGGAGATATCTCTCAGAGTTTATAAAAAATCCATAAACATCTCTGTGAATTTTTATTATGGTACTCCCTAACAAGTTATCTATAAATATGAATGGATAAAAGTTATGGTCTAAAATAACATTCAACTAATTAGGATGATTTATAAAGATTCTTATATTTTATATCTATATATTTTTTTAACCTTTAAAGGTCAAAGGAATAGTAGATCTCACTTTGAAATAAATCTTGTGAGACATAGTGGGGAATACAAATTGTTCTAATAACTTGTAGTGCTAAGGACTAACACATAACTTTATAATGGACATGTAAACCCAAAATGCTTACCTTGTGGTTAACAATTTAGGTTCCTCCTTTTAGTGCCATCTTTTAATTGATGTAAATTTTTTATATAAGTTTTAATTGATGATAGATATACACCCTCTTATTTTAGAGTATTTAGGATTAGATCCAAGGTACAAGTTGATTTTTTTTACTCTCAAAATAAAATATTTTGTAGAATAGTTGCATGCCACCTAAAACCTTTCAAATGACAAGCTTCCAAGGTTTTGCACTTCACAAGTTTAAGTAATGATTACTAACAAATTAAACATGGATATTCACATCGATCTTAATTTACAATGCTTTATGTATCACAGAAAAACATCAAATAAAAAGGAAGGGTAAGATATAAATTAAGTTATATATTTCTACTTGTCTATATTTTATTAAAGCAAACATTCAATGTGATATATTATAAAATAAAATATTATTATTCAAATTAAGTGTTAACTCATATTTAAATAAACACAATTTTAAAATATGAAGAAAAAATTTATGAGAAATTTTCACAAACATTCTTAACAAAATAATCAAATAAAAAAATAGCAATAGATTATTCATCTATAAAAAATTAATCATGGTCACAATTTTCCAGTGAAATAGTTAAAATAGCAAAACTCAATCTACCTGTGTCATAAACAACATATGGATCCCAACAATGATAAATTTAAATTAATAAAGCACATGTCATCAATATATATAAAAAATAGAAAATGAAAAAATCACAATACATCCATAATGATTCCTTAAACTTGAAAATATAATATTTTTTTCAAATTCTCCATCTTATATGGGTTTTTATTAAAAATGTGTCCATCTTATATGATTTTTTATTGGTAATGAAAAAGATGAGACAAAACCACATCTCTAAATTGTTTGAATGAGATAAAATAAATAATCTAGATTAAAATCATAATCCTTTAGAATCTGATCATTCTTGAGACAAGTAGAGTATAAATTTCACTACCGAGTTCCTTCAACATATTGCTTGCATAAAATTTGGTGCTCCAAAACATCATGAGGTGCCAACTAAAACATCAACCAAACCATTTTATTCCCTTTTAATGCCTACATGAAGATCTCATAATTCTTCTATACTCGTGACACATCAATGATTGGATTCCTAAAGTGAATCTCAATCTTCTTATTGAGCACTTTTTGTTTTATATCTACAATGGCTTTCACAACTCTTTTCAATGTATTATGACAAAATTCACAGCATGATGACTACTCTTCTTGTTCAAAGTTTTTAATTTACCTATGAATGCACTTTTAGAAAGTTATTTAGTATCATAATGAAATCATCTTCATCTATCAAGTTGTTATACTATTTGTATAGTTGTGGCATATTTGCATTTGTAAAGAAATAAAGATTTTTCTATATGAACATGTTTAATTGTGACATTCTAGTTGTTTATATATGTGACATATCCTTTAGTTATGACTTGATGTTGGCAATGAAATTTATACATAAATACAAATTAAAAAATGCATAATTATAGTGTTGGAAATCAAACCATTCTTGACAATTGTTGCATTTACATTCATATTTCTCTCTATCCTAGTATTTTCAAAAAAATAAATTCGAAATTTATTTTTAACTGGTCAATATTAAATTTGGCCTTAGGTATCCCCATTACTGACCTAAAAATTAAGTCCAAAGAAACTTCAACATATATTGTAATGTTTCCTATTACCTTTACTTTGGATTAAGTTTCCAAACATTTAAATATATTCTTCATTACTTGGATAACTTTCCCTATCATCGTGTTAGTAGATATAATAATGAAATCAGGTTCATTTTGTTATATTCAGCCTCATTGTTACAATATTCCTAGGATTTAACAATTTCCTTTCTTGGCCTCTTCCTTTTTCTGGTAAGTGAGAATAAGTTCTCTTCATTTTCAAAAAATGAAGGAGAGCCATCCTTGCAGATCCTTATAGTAGTTATTCTTTTTAGTTTACTAATAGATTTCTCAAAATTCAATTTAAATTCCAACTTCTCATCTATAATCATGTAAAATCATTAAACCTTCACTAGATGCATAATCTATATCAAATCCATTTGTGATTACATCACTTCATTTTGAGGAGCCACATTGATTGTTGTAATAGGTGAAGATAATCCTTGCATTGTCAATGGAGCTAGGGTGGCTATGGTAACACAGGGAAAAATATTGGTAGGATGAATGGAAAAATGGTGGCAATGGTAATTGGAATGGATGTTGGATTTTACATAATAAACTCAAACATAGAGGAAACAATTGACCCTATAGGACTATTTTCCTTTGTACTTGTGACCAAAATTGGAACTGGAGAAATAAAAGATGTCAGTTAAATAGATCCAACAACATGAATTTTAGTGAGGGAGTGGAAAATATAACATATGAAAATAGTATGGTCACGGACACACCATAAATTGAAATGTTTTTTTTTACAATTGAGATGATAGGCTAATAATGGGTTTGACACAACTTGCTCCTTTTTGATGATCAATGAGAAATTTTGCATTCATGACCTTGGGGACTTCCAAGCCTCATCTTGAAAATAATTCAATACCCTTAACACTAGTAACATACTAAGGCACAAAGATATCTTGTGGTAATTTGGTAGGTTGACTAGGCAAGCAAGAAGACATTGGTAGAAATGGAACATTAGAAGAAATAAGAGGTATACATTTATTCAAAATAATAGAAACACGGGCCAAAATTGATGGATAATAATAACCATAATGGAAAGAGTAGAGAGATATATTTTTACCTTGGGTATGAAAGGCATCTGGGTGGTTAATAATGGTGTAACTGAGGGCAATCTATGTATCAAATTCTTGATTAGGATTGGATCAATCCCATTTGGCTATTCTTTTTCCTTGACCAATGGATCACTAACAACATTAATTTATTTCTACACTTGTGGTTTTGGCCTATATTGTCCCACCTTTTGAAGTTTTGTGATTACCACTATATCATTTTGTGGACTTATATGATATAAAAATCATCTAGATAGCCCTGATGTGGATAACATAAATTAACATTTTTTTGGAAAAAACTTCAACAACTTGGCCACTCTCTAGTGAGGGTCCCAATTTATTTTTATGTATATTTTTAATTTAATGAGTGTAGGTATATGTAATTCAAATAATGTCACATTTTGTGTAATGAAACTATATGATATAATGGTGTTGATTTCCATGATCTTTGACTCATATCTTTTCACAATCCACCCACACTAAAAAATTAGAATGCCAATTTTTGGGAAACATGTTTTTCATCAACTTGACAAGTAAATTTATATGGTTGCAACATAATTCAATAAATTCTCAATACCGTATATGTTTCATAGTATAATAGGGTCTAATATTCTTAATTGATTCCTCTATTTTTTCAAAACATCTTGGCATGCAATGATCATAAATTTACAAAAAACATTTTTGGATAACAATGATCACATAATTATTTCATTCACTCTTGGTATCTATTGTACATATAACTTGTAATATGGTATGGGAATATGTGAACTAAAGGTGTTTGGCTATTTGGAGAGATATACATGTTTGAATTTCATAATGACACAACATGTATCCAATAAATAAAACATCATATAAATTAATGACATAACATGCATCCACTAAATAAAACATCATATATAAACTATGACATAAACTTATAACCTTATTTAAGATTGAATGCAATAATTTATTCTAGGCTAGGATTATTATCCTCATTAATAATTATAGCGAGTACCCACTATTTATTTATATGATAAATGTTTGAAGTTCCATATAATTTATACACCAACAACATTCTAATGCATACTGTAGGCATAAGTAGCTTGATAGAATAGCCTTATACATTAATTTGTTGAACTAATTATCTATTTTGACAACATAATATTTCAAACTTTCATTAGATCATTGTCTTTCATCCATTTAGAGGTAGTGGTCTGGTTATAAGTGAAATTTGGCATGGGAATCATATATTAACAATTGATTTCAACCCCAATAACATAATCCATTATATTTTTTATATTTAGGGAGAATATCAAATCATATTTTTACATGCACTTAAATAAAAGATTAAGGGAAATATCCTTTTAGGGAAATACTTCTATTTTTTATGCAGCTTGATGGAGGCCTACTCTCTTAAGTGTATTTAGATCATCTTTGTATTCCTCATCCGCTTGAGTGATATACTTACTATCAAAATATTCTTGGCCTCATATATGTCATATAATACAACATTATAATTTCTTATCTAAACAATCTGCAGATAGAAATGTCATTCCCTAATTTCTCGTTGGAATCTTGGAGAAGATAGTGTAATAACTTAGACCAATTTAAGGTCTTTGTGGTAATTTGCATCAATTTTGATTAAAATTGGGTGACCAACATCTAAGAATCCTCATTCTTTGTGTTTTTTTGAAGTTTTAGAATGTTCTCTTCATTTATCTCAATCTTAAATATGAAAAATTACTAGGTATGGGGTCACTTATAATTTATTTTCCACTAATAACCATACCATTACTTAGTTATCCATTCAATTTAAAAAATTTACCATATGTCATATTTGATTCATCCTTCAATATTTTGTTAACTTTGAATTTAATGTCAAGTGGCATTAAAATTTGTTTATTAATTTCACATCATTATAGCTTTAACTATTTATGAGTCTATGGATTTTTTCACATCTGATGATCTAAACCATCTATGTCTCTATCATGTAGTCTTGGGGTCATGAAATTCACAAAGATGTAAAGTTTTCTTTCTATGTTAAAATTGTTGGTGGTGGACTTTGTAGATGCATTGGATATTAAATTGTATTTATATTAAGTCCAGTAATTTTCACCATTATTTTTGTCATAGTATGTGGTGAATTATTGTGTAATATGTTTTCACTAAAATCCAAGTCTTCATTCTATTTTAATCAAAGTGTTACATGATGAAATATTTAATTGTATCATAGTCATGAGGTCATTGAGTGTTTAAAAGTATTTAAATCCCTTTGTTCAAATTCTGTTGATCCGTTAAACTTTCACCTTCACTTTATATTTCTTTTACTTATGCACCTTTTCCCTACACATAAAGCACAAATGTACTACTATCATATCTCAAAAAGTTAATAATGTGCATAAAAATCTTTAATAAATTATATCATATAATATAAACATGTGGAAATCAAAATGGAATTACAGAGTCTCATAGTCTTTGAGAGCACAATTTAAACTTTGAAATAAAAGAAGACTTTGTGGACAAGTTAACATATAGATCTATTTTTAAACTATGATCAAGTCAATTTGACATAAAGGTGTGTAGAAACATAGAATTAAAGTGTGAACATTTAATTTAGGATAAATGAAGGTGGGCACTAATTAATTTAAATTTTCACAAAGGCCACTTATGAGATGATTTTATGACCAATCAATCTAACCAAGATCTAAACTAGGTTATCATATGAATTTAATTTTTTATTGTACTATGAAGACCTTCATAAAATTAAATAAGTGAGAAGTTTTAATTTATCCTATTTTATTTCCTAATTAAGTTCACATTTTAAAAAAAATTGAGATAAAATATGAATTTGAAAAATTGAATTTGTATCATAATTTGGGATTTAAAAGGGGTCACCACTTTTGAAAATAAAGTGGGGGTGTGTTGCTCACAACAAAATTATTAGCTAGTGCATGGTTAAGGGGTAGCACCCAAATTTGTGGGGAAATTTTACACTAAAATATTGATAATCAAGCACAAACAATGTTTGATGCAAGCTCTATCAGTGTAGATGATTAAATCTGTTAGATTGGTTACAACTATTTCATTATTTTTAGTTATTTTCCCTGATTGTACAGACTCTCCCTAGATCCTTTGAATCTCTCTCCTATTTTATAGTGCATCATGGTATAAATATTATACTCTATTTTATGAATAAATCATCAAAGTTCAATAGTTTGATTACAATTTGGTATCAGATTTATATGTAGCTAAGAGGTACACCATAGTAGTCACCCAAGAGAAGTGCTTGTTCGATGCATTAGTACAATAGAAGCCATCATCAAGTGCAAAAGTCATCTGAGTAACATAGTAGAAGTGATGACTAACAGAGGTGAGGTGATGGCATAAAGTGCAACATTATAAACATTACTTGAGACATATAGGAAGCATATAACAACCTATAATCAGAGCATCACCTGGGGAAGTTTGCATGGTAGCATGTGACCTATGATGTAGAAGAAAACTCCATTAAATTCAGCATGAGAAGTAGCCTTAGAACTAAGGAAGTGAAGAAATAACTTTTCATTTGCTTGATTGATAGACTTTTAACTTCAATAAAAGTTCAACACAACCAAGAGACATAGGATGCATACAGGGATTTACTGTGAAAGAGTTAATGCTAGAAGAATTAGAACATGAGCCTATAGATGTTGAATAAGAAACAACACAACTCAGAGTATTTTCAAAGCATGGGGGTTCTATAATAAGAAAAAAGTGGAGGACAACCAATGCCATAGAGAAGGAAGAAGAATGTAGCATGTAAAGATGCTTTCCTGAAGATGTAGTCACAAAAAAAAGATGAGAAAATGAGAGGCATTACAAGTGTATAAGTGGTAGTGAGATGCATTATATCAAAGCCTAGAACTAGTCAAAGCCTATAATCAACAACACACAACAAAAATTTTTAAAGGTAAAGTAGAAGAAGTAGATGTAACACATAGTCTTGAGACAACATCAACCTATGTGGAGACCACCACATATGTCCAGCATAAAGGATAGTGTTGGGACTGCCAAAATCCACCAAGGAGACTCACATGATGTGGAAAACCATCGTGATGTTTAGGAAAGCTCTAATTTTTACTTTGTCTTACTAGAAGCCCTCTATGATAGTGGCAAATTTTAGTTCAACAAGCTAATTTTCAAGGGACTTATTGCATATTTATTATTTGATGTGCACTACCGAGCAAGGAGAATATGAGTAAAACTCAAATATGGATATGATGTAAACTATGAAGATGAAGTTAATCACCCTAGGAAGCATCCTCGTCTCTCAAAGAATAATTATCATGCTCATCTGCAAGGTCGATTCTCATGTTAGTGAGTAAAAATACTTGTAATTTTATCTCATAGCAATAAAATAATTTGTTTTTCTTTACAATTTCTGCTCCAAAATTGCTTTTCTCTAATGCCTAACTTCTCAAAGGGCTAAACTATACCACCTAGAAAATGAATATGAACACCATATTTTAGTTTGAAGGACTATGGGGCATCATGACAGGGACTGTTTAGGTTCTTACTAATCCTGATGTGCTCATAAAATATGAAATGGATAATGCTAAAGCCTTGATGCTAATTATGTTAAGCATCACTGATGATGTGTAGCTACATGTCAGGGATACAGATAGATCATAGATAGCATGGGATAAATTAATGACCATCTATGAGGCAAAAGAAAGATAAAAATCCTCCATCTGTAGTCAATACCTCACACACTCTCTATGGGGTCTGATGAAAAAGTTAAAGAATTCTTACATTGGGTGGCTGAGCTATGAACAAAACTATTAACACTCATTGAGATGGTAGATGGCTAAATCTTGGTCTTGATCATCTTGAGGGCTCTCCCTTCCCAATTCAGAGTGTTCATCATGATGCTGAACATCTCCAAGTAGACAGTGTCATTCGAAGATCTTGTGAACCTACTACAATAAGAAGAAGCCATCAACTCAATCTAGGATGAATTGTAAGACAAAGATATTATCTCAAAGCAACAACAAGGTAAAAAGTCTCATAAGGGACCCCTAAAGAAGAAACCATATAAAATAGCAACAACAGTCTCCATATCATCATAAATTGCAAAATTTAAAGAGGTGGTGTCACATCTGTCAAACCAACACTCATGACATAGAAAACTTTGGTATAATGGACTAAAATAATGGTCTTCTAGTCAAGAAATTACATCAAGGCATGACAATTCTCAAAAATCAAAAAGGCATCCCCATCGGTAGAATCAAAAGAGACATCTCGTAATCAACAAGATGATGGATCTGATGAGGAGATACTTAAATAAGACAATGAGAACTTAGTAATAGTTTATTAGACCTCACAACCCATGAGGAATATCTAGTTGATAGACTCACGTGCCACCAAACACATGTTAGGTGACAAGAATCTTTTTGATTCACTGACATACCAACCCACTAGAGATCAGGTTAGGATCACCGATGATAAAGAGTATGTTGTTGAAGGAATAGGCCAAGTCACTATTCCTCTTAGAACATAGAAATGTACACTCTCAAAGGTACTATATGTTTTTAGAATGACATCTAACCTCTTATTAGTCAGTCAACTTTTGAATCATCATTTGAAGGCAGAGTTTTTTGTTGATAATGGCATCAAATCCTTCTTGATCTCATGATAAGGTATAGTTCTTGCGATAACATTTTTTAAAGATAAATTATTTACTTTAGATGTTGTTGTATCTTCTACAATAGATCTATCTTCTTTTACGATAGAATCTAATGCTTTATGGCACTACCATTATGGTCACTTATCTACTAGATCTTTGTACCAGTTGAGTTCAAAAGGGATGGTACCTAGGCTTCCCAAGTTGTCCAATTATTTTCCCATTTGATGTGTATGTCTTACAGGTAAACAACATAGGGATCCATTCAAGACAAGCTCTTTTCATGACAAAAAACATTTGGAGGTTGTTCATACTGATCTGAATGGACCTTTACCTACTCCATTTTTAGGATACAATTACTTCTAACTATTCATGGATGACTACTCTCAGAAAACATGGGTGTTTTTCCTAAAGCATAAGAGTTAATCCCTTCAACATTTCTAGGTCTTCTATCAACATGTTATGGAGGAGATCAGACAACCTCTTCTTCTACTCTACTCAGATCAAGGGGGGAATTCATATCAAAGAATTTCTTGGCATTCCTAAACCAATAAGGCATCAAATAGAATTTGACTCTCCCTAAATGCCCCAATAAAATGACATTGTTGAGTGACACAATCACACATTAATGTAAATGGCTCACTACATGCTATCAATATCAAAGTTGGAGAAATGATATTAGGTAGAAGCAGTCTATACAACTATTTACCTTTTCAATAGGGCACCAACAAAGATTCTAAAAGACAAAACTCTAGAAGAGGTATGGAGTGGTAAAAAGCCATCGATTTCTCATCTATGAGTATTTAGTTGTATAACATATATACATGTCCCAACTCAAAAGAGGAATAAAATCAAGCCAAAAACACTCCCGTGCATCTTATTGGGCTATAGTACTACCTCAAAAGCATACTATCTCATGGATCTCGAGATGAAGAAAATCTACAAAAGTAGAGATGTGGTTTGTGATGAGTCATCCTTTGACTTAGTGATGTAGAAAGAAGAATCAACACCAACCACCTCTCACCAATTACTCTTTGAGTCTGATGATGAAGAGACTTCTCATAGAGAATATGAGCTGCAAGGGGAGTTGTATGTTGATCTTGGAGAATTAGAAAATGTTACTACACATCCACCAGATAATTCTTCACATCAACAAACTAGTTTATCATATCAACAACATAGTTCCTATCCAAAGTGGGTATGAAGCATCATCAAAGACTCCTATGTGAAATCTCCTTAGAATACTTCATGCAGAGTCAAAATGAGGAGTTAGCTAAGAAATGAGGTAAATTTTGCACTCATAAGTACATTAGTTGATAGCTTCAAACCTGATAATGTTTGAGAAGCATTAAGTCAACCTCAGTAGAAGAAAGCCATGGATGCTAAGTATGACTCCCTCATGCATAATCAAACTTGGGAACTTATCAGTCTACCTATAGGAAAGAAACCCATATGCTAAAAATAGGTTTTTAAAACTAAATACAAGGCAAATGGATCCATCGATAAACACAAAACATGACTTATATCAAAGGGATATGCTTAAAAAGAAGGCATTGACTATGAAGAGACCTTTGCACCCACTATGAATATCAAGACCATCAGAGTTATTTTCACATTGGCAGCATAGAATGAATGGAAACTTTAGTAGATGGATGTCAAGAGTGATTTCCTAAATGGTGATTTCAAAGAATAAGTGCACATGACACAACCAAAAGGATTTGTTGATGAAAAACATCCTAAAAAGGTATATCATCTCATCAGATCATTGTATGGACTGAAACAAGCTCCTAAGGCATGGTACATAAGATAGATGATCACCTTTTGTAGCATGGTTTTACCCATAGCCCCTAGGATTCCAAATTATATATAAAGAAGGTAGAGACAAAAATTGTCATTCTTGTTTTGTATGTAGATCATCTTATGATCATTGGAAATTTAGAACACTAGGTTGATATTTTGAAGAATGACCTCAAAATATCCTTTGATATGACTACTTTGGGGCTACTCCATTATTGTCTTGGCTTGGAGATATGGTAAAAATAGAATCATATTTTTATCTCCTAGATAAAATATACCAAAACACTCTTAGAAAATTATAGAATGTCATATTATAAACCTCTTTCAACACCAATGGACAAAGGTTTACAACTCTCTTGATTCCAAGACTCACCTCAAGTGGATGCAACTCTCTACAAATAGCTCATTGGGAGTCTCATCTGCTTGAGCTATGCTAGACCTAACATATGTTTTGCTATGAGCTATCTCTATAGATTCATGTAGGAGCCAAATAAATGTGAGTGGGTTGCAAAAAATCATGTTTTAAGATATGTTCGAGGTACACTTGAGTATGGTCTAGAATACAAGAAGAATACTCAGTTCTTCTTGTAAGGATACACTGACTCAGACTACATCAGATCTATTGATGATATAAAGTCAATGTTAGGATACATATTTCACCTTGGATCTAGGCTGATCTCATGGATTAGTAAAAAGTAAAATATTGTTGTTCTCTCATCCATTGAGGTAGAGTATCATGTCACACGTAGAGCTATGTGCGAGGCAATATGGTTACTTTTCATTCTAGCTGATATGGGCATTAGTGAAAATAAGCCACCTATCCTTCATTATGATAATTAGGGTGTGTGAAAACTTGTGAAGAATCCTATTTTTCATGAAAGAACCAAACACATTGAGGTTGAATGTCACTACAATCAAGAGTAAGTCTTAAACCACCACATCTAGCTCCAGTACTACCCAACAGATGCACAAATAGCTAATATACTCACCATTCCCCTTGGAAAGGTGAAATTTGAGCTATTTAGGGGTTACATTTGTAAATATAATGTAATAAACGAGGGGGGAATGCCAACGTAGATGATTAAATCTATTATATTGGTTACAATTATTTCATTGTTTTTAGTTGTTGTTCCCTAATTGTACAGACTCTCCCCAGATCCTTCAAATCTCTCTCCTATTTTTTGTTGTATCATGGTGTATATATTTTTCTCCATTTTATGAATAAATCATTAAAGTTCAATGGTTTGATTACAAGCTCACAATTTCATGCAAAGATTTTTTTATCTATTTACAACACAACTTCATAGTCCTTATGCAAAATTATAACAACACACACCATGCACAAAATCCCTACTCATCATTCCCAAACATGATTTCAACACAAAATAACACTTGATAGCAATCATATAGCCTATTCCATGACAAGATACCCATTAACATACTTCAGATGTGGAGGTTAAGACAAATAACCATCAGAAATAAAGAGTCACACATGGTAGCTCAAATAGTTCAACTTCTATAACAATTCTTGAGACTTCATAGATTTTTAATCTATATAAACATTCTTGTAACGTGAGTTTAGGTAGATAGTGGTAAATAAGACAACTATACATCTTTCTCAAGAGTATGGCATGCAAAAAACATATATATTAATATTATTTCTAATCCAATTCAATTGATTTATCTATTCTCCATCTTATTCAAAACTTCTTCAATCGTATACAAAAACAATCCATCTAAATCCTCATCTTGACTTTTGTCTTTAGGACCATCATGAGATTCATATCATTAATGGCATCCCCATTTTTATTACTAATAATGATTTAGGAGTCATCCTCAACTTCTAGCCTTTCAACACATCCACTTGTACAAATTTTTGTATGAATCTTCCCTTAGCCATATTATCATCATCATTTCCAATATCTAAAGATAAATTCAAAATTGATTATCTTAAGGCATATACAATTTTTTACCACTTATAAGAAATCTTAAATTTCCTTTTAAAGGCCCTATCAAAATTCAATTTAATTCATTTAAAATATAATGAGATCTAAATGAACAAAACCATTTATATTTTTTTTTAAGTATGTAACTCTTTATCGAAGAAGGGTATGCTACTCAAAAGTTTTACCAAACAATACTTCTCCATAGAACACTATCTTTTTTGGACTTGGTAATGAAACGATCTCTAAAATTGAAGTCTCTATCTTATCCTAAATCTAATCCTCTTAATGATGTGACTTCCTATATATCTATCTATTCCTCTTTAGCCATAAATTAGAGCAAGTTATATAAGGGCCTATAATTCAAATTAAATCAAGACCATAAGATTTATGTTTAGGATTCCATCCCTTAACTATGTGTATAAGTGAACTTTAGAACACCAATATTTTTTAAAATTTTATAAAACTGATTCTCCATAATGTGTAAGAAAAGGAGTAATGTAACATGGCACGACCCTTCATTTCCTCTTGATTCCTATGGAGAAAAAAAGTAGGTGGTCCCACAAACCCTCTCTTCATATGTCAAAATACTCGTGTTTTCTACCACCCAAAGAAAAATGTTGGCATTGAGGAGACCACTAGTATAATAAATGAAATTAGATGGAAACTCATAATTTCTTACTCCATTATTTACCATTGAGTTTTATCTAGTTTTTATGGTGGCCTCCCTTATGCGCCTCAATTTCTATACCAAGCAATCCTTCATATCTAGACTTGGGAGAATCTAGTTCTCCATCTCATCAATAAAAAAGTTTGAATATCTTATGCATCTATATTAAATGGCTCCTCTATTATCCTCCATTTCCTAACTTCTTCACTTTTAAAATTATAGTCATTAAAGTATTTTCCTCATTACGTGATGGTATATTTTATACTCTCTCTTAAAATCTCCTGATATGGTGAGGATGATGAAATTCTAATCTTAATATAGTCATGTTTTTCCTTGGTCTCGTTCCAAACTCATGAAATTTCCAATCAACCTTTTATACAATGCAATGTACTTGCCCATATATTTAAAAGGGTTTTATTACAAATTATATATACATAAAATTACACAAATTTTATTATGTTTATAGGTGTAATTTAAAATAGCCATCAAATTACACAACTTTTATTATGTTTATAGGTATAATTTACAATAGCCATCATAAATGGTGGTGGAATATAATGTTTAATAATAGTTAAGTTTAAAATTTAAATTTGACATCTATTGGATTATCATAAGGTAGTTTCAACCTTAAACACAAAGTTCATTTGACCGTCAAGTAGATTTTTTTTTTACTTGAAGAATTCAATTAAAAAATCATAATATATTAAGCATATGATAAAGTCTAGAGGTTGTTATCTTAATAAAGAAGGATTTTTCTTAACCTAACACATTAATATAGCTAAGTGAATACCAATTATCATCAATCATCAATATATATATATATAAAATATAATATAATTATTAATCAATATAAAATATCAATACAAAATAAATACCTTAATATCGATATCAATTAGTTTAAAAAAAAATTGAAATACACAAAATATCCAAGCTAATTAATACTCTATATTAACCTTGCTGAATCTATGAGATAGAGTACAAATTAATTTATTGAAGAAAATAATAATACATATGTTTTCCCAACTCAATTGACATTTACCTTGAGTTTATTAAATGTGATTTATATTTTTTTAATACTAAATATGATTTATGTTTTATGAATGCTTAATGTAGTTTAATATTTTTGAATCTTCATCTCTTATATATATATAAACTTATTAATATATCTTTATTGAAAAAAATAATTTTACATAGATATTTACATTATAAAGGTGTTTGGTTGTTATTTATAATCTATTATTCATGTCAATATAAAACATGACTTAAAATAACAAAATATAACCACCAATTAAACATGAAAACTTAGAAACAAAATTAAAGTATCAAATCAATGGAGACAAAGATTAATACTTCTTATGTATAATTTTTAAACATTTAGTATAATCCAAAGGTCTTGATTAGTGGTGTCACATCTAAGATCAACATATTATGACCAACATTTTGAAAAAATAAATGTAATTATTTCCAATCAACTAAGATCATGATTACTATTAGAAAAATGGCCATTAAACTAAATAATCTTATTAAAATTTTTGAGAAAAATCCAACTATATTGATCTCTTGTAGACGTAGGACATATATATTTAGAAATCGCTATCAAATATCACACATCACATAGCAAGATAGTCTTATAAAACCTTACATATTCCTTTAATAAATATCAATAATTTACTAAGATCTCAAGATATATCCTCACAATCCAACCCTTGAAGAGCACCATATTTATTCTTGAAAAATCATTGTTGGTTGTTTTTAACAAAATCACTAAAGTGAAATGAGCACTATTTATGATTTACATATTCTCCATCCTCTAATTGTTGATGTAGGTTGCCAGAGCACTACATTGATGCCTTGTAAGAAGAAAAGATATAAACAAAAGTTTGAGAATCTTAAGTAATTTTTTGAGAAGTAGAGATAACATTTTATATCAAAGGGACAATTTTAGAATAATATTTTTTAACCACTTACTTGGAGTTTTCAACTTGGATACTTGAGTGGGCTCCCAATAGGATTGAGTTGTCACCATGACAAATTCTTGGAAACATATTGAGAACGAATATCCAATTTAGGGTTTAAAACAATATTATTATTGCTTAAGGCACTCACATTAGGGTTTGAAACAATCCCATTATTCTGTTCATCTTTTTAGTTGTTGATAAAATGATAAATCCAAGGACAAATTCTTGGAAACATATTGAGAACAATATTATTATTGCTTAAGGCACTCACATTAGGGTTTGAAACAATCCCATTATTCTGTTCATCTTTTTAGTTGCTGATAAAATGATAATTCCAAGGACAAATTCTTGGAAACATATTGAGAACGAATATCCAATTTAAGATTTAAAACAATATTATTATTGCTTAAGGCACTCACATTAGGGTTTGAAACAATCCCATTATTCTGTTCATCTTTTTAGTTGCTGATAAAATGATAATTCCAAGGGAGAAAACAAACAAAGAACCTCTTTTAATTTAAAAAAAAAAAAACTTCTTATAAAGTTATAAAAACATGTTGAATATCAACTAAAGGAAATTAAATTAGAAGTTTGATTATATTTGGTAATGCGTCCATTTAAATTCAAGAAGTCCATATAATATTATAAGAAATTTTAAACCAATTTTTTAAGATGCCATGGAATATTATATTATATACTTTAAGATGCCATGGAATTTACAGATTTAAGCAAGTTTATGGAATTTACAGATTTAAGCAAGTTTGAGAAATTTGGACGTGATTTACTCGGTGAGGCTGCAATCTCTGCATGCACTCTTCTTCAGTATCGCCATTTCAGCGCAGGATCCAAGGATTTTAAAGCAAATTGTGACCTATTATTGAAGGAGGCGGCTGAAGTGGTTCATCTATGTGATACTTTAAACAAAGTGAAGAGGCAGTACAGAGGCGTGAGGCAGAGATACGAGACCCTGCCAAGAAAAGGCGGCTTTGGCTGGGCACCTTCCCCACAGTGGAAGCAGCCGCCGCTGCATATGACCGTGCTGCCTTCAAAATACGCGGAGCCAGAGCTTTGCTCCATTTTCCACTTAATGTGAATTCCTCTTTCACTGAAATAAAAAAAATGAATACTTCCCATTCTATATATATTCTATCAGTAGGGGTAGGGTTTGCAGACGACTTCAAAATATTTTATAAGGTTTTAAGATTGTTTATGAATATCGTATAATATTATTACACCCTCAGAACCTTAAATCTTTAATATATAATGTAAATAAAAGACAATTAATTATAAACTATTTTATGATCAAAACTATTTTAAGAGTTCATGAATATATTCATATTATTAATATAAATCATATGATTCAATTTAATGAAATTGTGAGTAAAATTAAGTTAAAGTAATTTCATTTTGTATCATTAACAAATATGCATTTATTTATATAATTTTTACATTTGAACAATATAATTTATTTGAACAAGGTTTATTTGAAAGGCTTTTTTTTAAGTTAGTCAATTATAATGTAACTATAAAATTTATGTAAAATATGGTTTTGATGCCTAAACATTTTGCATGCCATAGAAAGGTACGCAGATTAGTCATGCTTCACTAATAGAACCTTACCGAGTGTCAAATTAGTCCACATGATTCAAACTACTTTCCAATGTAATGATCTCTCTTTGAAGAACAAACTTATTAGAAACTATGTTAAATCCTTGTAGATTTTTTGATTAAATGTTAGAAAAAATGCTAAGGTATTACCAAAGTACAAGTTTTAGTGTGCGGAGGAGAATATGTAAAGAAGAGAATATGTAAACAAAAAATATTTCCAAAAAGATTAGTGTGAGACATGCACAAACTCCCTAGAAGTATTGTCAAAGTTTTAGGTATGCTTTAGCTATATTGGAAACTCTCTAAAAATATTTAGAAAACTAAAACTAATATTTATACAACTCAATAGATTCATCTTTTCCAATGTTTTCACAACATGCAAATGCTTGGAAGGTCCTTAGTATGCTCTAGCCATATTGGAAAGTCCATAAAAATATTTAAAAAACTAAAACTAACATCTATATAACCCAACATATTCATGTTTTCCAATGTTGTCCCAACATAAAATTGCTTGGAAGGTATTAAAAAAAGTCCATGGAGATATTATTAGTAATGGGTTTTAGATTGATTTGTTTATAGGGAATGATCTGATATGTATGTATATGAAGCATAAGGTCCTCAAACTTTGACAATACCTTCTAAAAATGTAGAATTCATTTAAAAAAAACTTTAACATTATAATTTTAAGATGTATTCGACTCCCTCCCCCACCAAAAAACAAAAGAGTAATGTAAAGAGTACATTAAACTTGTGTTTTTGACAAACTCTATTCTCTACATTTTGTAATACTACATCTGTTTTTATCTTAAGTTAATTGTGAATTGATTAAATGGTAATTTATCTATTTTATTTATAAATTTTACTCTAAAATACTATCTATGATTTTTGGATTTTTATGATGAACATTTTTATACTACATCTTGCAGCACTTATAACTCTTTCATTTTATGTCCTTGTTTTGTATGTTAGATTTTGTTTAACACTAACATATATCAAAATTGTTATCATGTAAGTGTAAGGATAATAATATATATATATATATATATATATATATATATATATATATATATTGATATTATTGGCTTCTGCTGGGTGCATAGGTGCTAAAAAGATTCATATTTTTAAATAAGTTATTATGCCATTATTCTATCCCATTTCCATGCATGAATCTAGTTTCAAATTTAGTTTCTTTTTAGATAATTATATGATTTTAATTAATGTTATTTTTATTTTTTAATTTAAACTTGTTGACATATTTATTATTCACATAAAATAAAGATAGGTATAAAACATGGTTGAATGGTATTTATGGCCAATAATGAATCATAACTATAAAGTAAAAACATTAAATAAACATGATTATATAAAAATGTTAACAAAATAGTAGAAAACAACATCAATACATGTGTGAAATTATTTTACAAGAAATAATACTAAAAGGTGGTGGCGGTGGATCGTATTTGGGAGGGGAGGGGATAAATAATCTACGAAGAGGGCTCTCCCAAAGGTAAATTTTGTGTAACTCACCCATCTTGCATATTCTCTAGAGGATTCAATGAAATTGTGTTTTCCAAACCATTAGGCATAGAGATGTAAATTGCCATTTGATTTTTGCCCTACATAAGTAAAGGCCACCAATATGAATAAACAAAAGACTTTATATGTGATAGTGGGATCCATTCCCCCACCTTAATTGAGGAGTAGGGTAGGAGAAGTGATTATGAGAGTAGCTTCACCAATGTATTGATATCGGTAGAGGGATAGTTTATAGTGGTGAGACCACAAGATTTCAACTCATACTACAAGTTTAACTTACCCAATGGTTGAGTATATCTTGTAGATATTAAAAATATAGAGCCACTTTATTTTCATGATCTTGAATTGGCATATAGATTGAGGATATTACAAGCACTTTATCATTAAAAAATGAGATTAAAATTTTAAATTATTTAATAAAGCTAAGTTTCTAAACATATTAAGATAAAATTAAATTATAATTGTTAAAATTTATATAGAAAAGAAACATGTGTTAGCCACTAAGCATTACCCCCACATAAATCCACTCTCTAAATGATAGGCTTTGGGTGAAAAGCAAAAAATAAAATTTGAATCTAGTGCCATGATTTGTGAGCTTTAAAATAGATCTAGAACAAATGTCTAAAATCCTTGGATTTAGAACATGTAGGACCTTTTGGGTTAAGAATCATGATGTGTTTAAAATGCTCCCCAAGCA
>JARHVA010000429.1:4712500-4760000 GCA_037957365.1 Torreya grandis
AGTTAATTTTTTTCTCCAATATTTTAAGCACATACTAACTTAATTTGGTGGGAGGGATATAAAAATCAAAGGGATTGCTTAGGAAATTGATTTTATATGCCCTTTTAATCCATTTCCACTAGAATGTTTTGCACAAATTTAGAAACATAATCATGTTATTTACACACACACACACACACACACACACAGATCAATATATAGCGGATTAAGTAAGTATATTTTTATATCAACATAAAATTCATATGATTCCTTAGTTTCACTTTATATATTATGTGATAAAAATAAAAATCCATTTCCATATATCTATAAACTAATGTTTAATTGATAAAATATTTTGCTAAATTTATCGTTTTGTTGATAAAAGTTCTCATTTTACATCTATTTTTGGTTACTAATATATTATAAAACCTCTTCCATAAGATGATAAAATATATTTATTTAGTTAACCCCTTCTTTGTGCTCATTAATTTGTTTAGGATAACAAGCCACCCACCATCTGTGTACCTCTCTCAAGGATTAAAACATTACTTGTAACATGAAACAATTTCAGACATTGAATCCCCTATGCTAGAATGGTCATCTTGTTGGATCCATCAAAACAAGCATCAATAAAATGTTTGTAAAAGATGAAATCAAATCATGCCCAAATTACGACCATAGGGATTAATAATTTACTATGATAGACTAATTATAAACTAGAGATGCATCAATTTATTCATATAACTGTATGTTGAGAATCCTCATTACTAAACCATGTCTGCAATAACATTTTGAAAAGTAAAATTGAATTAAATTTTATAAGTTGTTTGTTTTAGAGTTTCTTAGTGTCACAAAATATGACCATTTATATTGGCATATTTATAATTAATATACCATACTTTCTTATTTTTTGGTAGTTTAGGGCGATCTTAAAATTTTCAAAGGATATAATGATTGTGTATTTTAAACTGAATGAAAATAACTTGAAGTAATAAATTTGGGAGGTTTGATAAGTTTTTAACAAAATCATCAAAAAAATTATTGTAGAACCTATGAGACTGAGGGAATCGATTAGATTAAGGTGTTTTTTGACAACCCTAGGCTTTGGATTTGACAATATGTGTTTTGTATTAGATTTGTCTTGTACTAGGTGTTTGGACTATGACTTGTTGGGGTTAGATTTAGAATGTGTTCTTTGATAGGGCATGTCTATGCTGAGTTTCATTTATGAGTTAAGGTGTGATTAAGGGGTGTATTGTTTGTTGGAAAGTTATTAGTGATGTCATGGAGGTGTCTTGGTGAGTGGATGAAGTGATTTGATAGCCTAATTAACAGTGAAAAAGTGTACAATGTGCTTGTCTAAGTGTGTTTGTAGATGGCTTGGTTGATTTTTTGTTTTGGCATGGTTAGAGATGTTTAGGGATGAGTATAGAATATTAATAATGTGAAAAAGGTCCCTCAAATGTTTTCTAAGCTTTGAGTACTTATGTGGATGAGTGGATTTCATCTGGTTGATCATAGTTTTCATCTAGACACTTTGGGTGCAATGGCAAAAAAATTGAGTAGATAGTTTGATGACATCACCATTGCCACATGGGAATGAGTCAAGGGGTGTTTTTCATATGGTTGTGATAACATTATTCCCTATTTATTATGTTCCAAATACCAATTCATGTGAATAATCATGGTTGAAGATATGAGGACACAAAGTTGGCTACTCAAACAAAATTCACTATGTTCTCATACTTAGCCACTTTGCAAAAGAGCTCAAGCAAAGCAATGTAAGCATGATAATTAGGTTAGCATTCATGCAAGTGAAGTGTTAGTATAAAATGATCATATGGGTTTTTTAATTTTTGTGCCTAGTTTCTATGCACTAATTCTCAGGTCATGCACTAAAGTTCATCAAAAGACATTCATGTGTAAAGTTGAGATCCTAGGCATTTTGATAATGTTTTCCCATAATTAACCAAATTTTCATGAGGTAAGAAATAGTTGAGTAATAATTTTGATGATGGCATATCTCACATGTGTGGATGTTTTAGGAGAAGGTGATCATATGGGTTTGTTCAGTTTTGTTCATAATTAAATTAAATTAATCTTTAGATCTTGCACTGAAGTGCATCAAAAGATATGCATGTTCAAAGTTGGCATTCGAGATAGGTTTTGACATAGCTGGCTCTATGATAGAAGATTTTGAGAGAGAAGATTAATGGAGTTATATCTTATGTGCAGGAAGGTTTTAGGCGCTGTTTGTGATATGGTTGGATTCCCCTATGAAAGATCTTCATATGGTGCAAATGCAAGGTCATGAGATTGAACAAGGTAAAATATATATCTATGAAAAGTAGGATTTATATACATATTGTAGTTGGTCCTCATACTTATTCAATTTGCATGATGTTAATGATTTGGACCTAGTGGAGATCCAATGGTTCATGGGAGTTCATACTTCTAGATCCAATGGTGCATGTAGAGTCAAATGGGTCAATGTAATAACTATTTATAAAAAATAAAATTGAGCATCTTACAAAAGATCAATGAAGCATATGTGTTCTAATATTTTAGGAAGAAACAAGATGAGGATAAGTTTTAGAATTTTAATAATGTGCAGAGATAAAGATCGAGCTTCTTTATAAGATCAATAGTGAGCGGGTGTTCCTACTGATAGAGATCAATGGTGCACATGGACTATCCGTAAAGTGCACAAAAGGTGAATCAAGGTGATAAGTGTTATGATTATAGGGGTTCTAAGTAAGATCAAATAGTGATCACTACAAAAGAAAGACTAGGCTAATCTACAAAGATTGACAGTGCATGTTGAGTCAAAATTTTAAAAGTGCACAAGATGATGTCAAAGTGACATAGGTTTAATATTTGAGCATTATTACCTATTTATTAAAGTTTGTATAAGATAAATGGTACATAATTGATCTGAGAAAGTGAGGAAACAAGATGTGAGCTTAGTCTTTAAGGTTTAACTATGACTGTTGATATTTAAATATTTGAATTTTATAAAGGAAAAAACCAGTATGTGTTTTTTGGACCATACCTTTCAATCTAGGTAGAATCTACTCATGTTGTTAAAAACAAAGATTAAGAGGAATCCATGGTAAATTTAATGAACTTGATTATAAGATCTATAAATATGTATAATAAAAAATATTAAGGTTCAAGTTGACCATGTGTTCATGTTTATTTTGCAAGTGACTTGAGAAGAGTAATTAAGCTTATGTAGATGTAATTTCAATGTTTCATGTTGAATTAGCTATTGAGGAGTGTTTTAGACTCTATGAATATTATTTTTTTGAATTTTAAAGGTTTGAAAAATTGTATGCAGTATGGATAATGGTTTAGAATGTGATTTTATGTTCATTCATAATGACTGTGTGCACAAAATGTTGTTTGAGTGAATTATGCTTAAGCATAAGGGTTATATGTTGGTTATTGGTAGTTAAGGGATACCTATAGATCATATGGAATGGTTCCATTCTTTTTATAGTGGTTGTGTGTTCTTTTTTTGTTTGATTAAGTGTTAAAGGAGTGAATGGGTTCACATGAGACCTATAAGGGCTATAAGGGCCTTATTAAAAGGTGTAGTTCCTTAATGGTGACCCATAGATGTTATGGATGACCTATGAAAATTGTATTAAATTATGTATTAATATGATATATTACTTATGGGTTAAGGTATGCCTAATGGCTGACCAATATGATAATGATCATGATTGCTCTATAAATAGTGGAACCAAAGATGATGGTTTCTAGACTTGTTGTGAGAGAAGTGTGAGAGATTTTAGAGAGGCTTATGTGTGTGAATTATGGAGTGAAGGAGGGATAGAATCACTTGAGGATGAGTTGAAGAGTATAATACATTGAGGACTATTTGTATGACCTATGATTCATAATTCTATTGGAAGAACAAGGCTCTTATAGTTTGAGCACAAGTGAAGGTGAAGAATGATAAGCAAAGGTCCATCATTGGGTGTTGGAGACATCATTTCATAGGTGTTATTATGGTAGCTCAACATATAAGGTGTTTAAAGCCTCTTTGCAAGGTTAAACTTGATAAAATTTTGGTTATTGTTTTAGCTCAGTTAGACAAGTGTTGATGCACTTTATGGGACTTTAGTCTCACTAAATAAGGATTGTAGTTACTTAATTAGTTGCATCAAGTATAAATTAGATCTTGTTATTATAGGATAGTAATCTAGTTACAAGTTCTAGTGGGTTTTCTCCCCCAAGATGGTTTCCCATATACATCATGTGTTATGTGATTGATCTTGCATTGTCTTTCTTACTCATTGCTATGAATGTTGTGTATGCTTCATGAATGCTTGTGCTAACTGATCAAGTATTTTTAAATATTAGAATTGAATTGGATTATTTGGGCTTACTAATTCACCCCCTCTCAATGATTATACCTCTAATAATTGGGTTCAGTGTGGGTATTTTGGTAAATGCTTAACAGCATGAAGGTGATCCAAGGTACAATATGGGTAGTCATCAAGGAGGTTTCTCTACTAATCAAGTACCAATGTTCAATGGATCTAATTATGCTTTTGGGAATGCAAGAATGAGGACATATATTATGTCCCTAGGGTTTTATGTATGGCAATCTATTTTGGATGGTTATGTTTCTCTTATTACTCCTCTATCTAGTGCTGTAGACAAGAAGTTGTTTGAGAATAATTCTAAGGAAATGAATGCTATCACTTGTGGTCTTTCATAGACTGAATACACCAAGGTAATCCATTATAAATATGTTAAAGAGATATGGAAAAAAATGAAAATCATTTTTTAAAGAGATTCAAAGGTCAAGATTGCTAAGTTGTGGACTCATAGATGGAAATTTGAAAGTCTCAAGTTGAAGGAAGAATATTTTGTGGCATCCTTTCTATAGAGAGTTGATGAGATAGTAAACACCATAATAGGTGTTGGAGAGAATCTTGAAGAGGCTAATATATACCAAAAGGTATTAAGGTCTCTATATCTCAAGTTTGATCCAAAAGTATCTGCTATAGAAGAGAGTCATGATCTTACTCAGTTGAAGATGGTTCAATTGCATGGAACCCTTAATGCATATGAGATGAGAGTAAATGATGATATACCTTTAAATTAAAAATCTAAATTCAAGACAAAGATGAAGCCTAAGAAGTTCCAAGGTAAGAAATCTAAATAGGATAACATATCTGATATTGATGAGGATGAACTAATTACTTTTATTACTAGGAAATTGAACACATGCTTGGGGAAGTATAAGCATAAACTACCCTTCAAATGTTTTAATTATGGAGAGATATGACATTTTTCTCAAAATTTCCCTCATAAGCATGAGAAAAATAATGATGAAAATCATGGTGAAGGCTAATATGAAGACAAAAATACATACAAGAAGAAAATATCTAGAAAGTATAACAATAAAAATAAGTCCTTCAAGAATAAGAAGAGTCTCTACACTAAAGAAGATTATAGCTCATTAGATGAGAGTGAGAAAAGTGACTCAGAATATGATCATGAAGATTATAGTCCTACTAAAGATGAAGCTCTATTCATGGTTGAGGAAGGAAGTTACATCATAAGGTGTCTACTTGGAGTGATTGAAATAATGATGAATATGAGGTGGACTGTGAGACTATATTGATGAATGCTCTTTAAGAACTAAAGATTGAGAAGAAAATAAATAATAAGATGAAATATATGATCAAGGAATATGAGTATAAATTCAACATATTTGAGGATATATTGGTTAAAGAGTCTAGGGAGCATGAAGGTGTTATCATGTTTCTTAATTCTAAGTTGGAATCTATGAATAAAATATAAGAGCCAAAGAAGAATAATGTTCAAGGTAGGTTTATAAAAATGAGTCTTTGAAATCTAAGTTAGAGAATATATCTAGTAAGGTGAAGTCATTTATGAGATTTGAAAAGAGCTCATGTGATCAAGACAACATTCTGAGTGGTCAAAATCATTCTAGTGATAGATCTGGTCTTGGATATGAAGAAGAATAAAAGAATGTTACTTAATATAAGATGAAGAATAATGTGAACCATGACAATCATACTTTGAAAACAAATCATCAGACAAGGACTGAAGGTGTTGGCAAAATGAAGACAAATCAGATCAAACAACTAAATGCCACGAGGTATGCAAGATTTAATGGCTACTATTACACATGTAATTCATTTGGTCATAGGGCTAGAGAATGCAAGAGACCTATTATAAATGAGTTGGCATGGAACTATAATGGGGGTCATTAGTCAAAAGGTATGAATAGAGTTAAGTTCTTTAATTGATATGACATAAGACATATTGTAAATTTATATCCAAATAAGGTAAGTTAAGATACATTTATTTCAAAAGGTATTATGTGCTACAATTACAAACATAGAGGCCACATTACCAGGTTTTGCAAGAAAATATGTATAAGTTAGAATAGGTTTTATTAGGCTCCTAGAGTGTCAGAAAGAAGGCATGTTAACACATGGAAACCAAAGGTGAAAAGTGTGAGTCATGATGAGACTGGAGGTCTAAGTAATCTATTTTATATGGTGGACAATGCTTCAAAAGTTGAAGAGTTTTAATAGGTGTCATTATCTGTTCGTGTTAAGAATGAAGAGATCAAGCTCAAGTAGAAGACCAAGATACTAGTTAAGGCTAATCCTAAGGTATGTATGGATCCAAATAAATATATTTTTATTGTTGAGCATGTATCTTGCAAAGAACATCAATTATATGTGCCTAATGATGAGGTTTAAAACTATAAGGTAGATTCTTTAGTTGAAAGGGTATGCCATGAATCTTTGTCGTCTCCATGTATTGTCAATCTAATTCTAAAAGAAAAGGAGAATGTTGTAGTGGTTTATCATGTTGCTTATCTTAAGAATAATAATAAAAATAACTATAAGCATTAGATAACCAAGGAGGAGAACTAATATGAGGAGTTGTGGGTAACTCATGGTTTTACATTGTTCTAGAACATTATGAAATAGGGTGTCTCTACCTATGCTTCTTAGAATAAATATTTTTTATGGAGAAGTTTGTGGGATATAGATCATAATTTCAATATGTACATATACTTGTGTTTATTTTATAAGGTCATTGGTTAAGGGGGAACAACAACTTCATGAGTTTGATTTATTAGTTTGTGAAGGAGTTGTAGTATAGAGTTAGAATGGGTGGTTCTAGGTGGATTACTGAGATTGATGTAAATGTAAAGAAAATTTTAATGATTATAAAAATATATACACTTATTTGTGATGTGATCTAGGTGATTTTATGGTTTGAAGGTATGTTCGTACAAATTGAAGATTTTTGAGTGCTCTCAGTTTTCTCAATTTTTGGCTAAAGGGCAAGAAGGCCTAAAATGGGTTATTGAAAGTCAAGGCTCCCAAATATTTGAAGGCTTAAATCTTATTCCAAAAGTGTGTGATGGGTTTCTCCAGGTGTGCAAAAAAATTTAGAGGTGTGCATTGACTAGAGGGTTTAGTGGTTTTGTGTGCTCTTTCTTCATTAGTTGTAGTGCTTGGTTGAAGAGAGTGTTGGTATGGAGCAAGAAGGATGTTGTCAGGGCATGAAGAGGTAGGCTCAAGGTAAGGGGGAGTTTTTATCATTTTTATAAGATGGTCATTTATTATTTATGGTAGTTTTATGTCCTCAATATTAGTTAGTGCCCAATTTTTCATTATGTCAAAGTGGGCGAAAGTTCCTTTTGTGGAAGTGCTTGAAGAGAGAAGGTGAGATGTATATTTCTATATATGATGTTTGTTGACATCAATGAAAATGAGGGAGTTTTTTGGAGAGTTTTTAGTGATGTAATGGAGGTGTATTAGTGAGTGGATTAATTTCTTTGATAGCCTAAGTAACAATGATAAAGTTTACAATGTGCTTGTCCTAGTGTGCTTGTAGTTGGCTTGGTTGATCTTCTATTTTGGCATGGTCAAAGATGTTCAGGATGAGAATAGAATATTAATAATGTGAAAAAGGTCCGTAGGATTTTTCCTAAGCTTTGAGTGTTTATGTTCATTAGTGCATTTCATCTGTTTGATCATAGTTTTCATCTAGACACTTTGGGTCTAGTGGTAGAAAATCTGAGTAGGCAGTTTGATGATGTGACCACTACCACGTGGAAATGATTCAAGGGGATTTCATTATATGTTTGTGATAATATTATTACCTAGTTATTATATTTTATATTTCAAGTCATGTGATGAATCATGATTAAAGATATGAGGATGCAAAGTTGGCTGCTTAGAGATAATTCACTATGTTCCCATACTTAGCCAAATTTGCAAAAGGGCTCAAGTAGTACCAAGTAATAATATTAATGAAGTAAACATTCACATGAGTGAAAGTGTCAAGGCAAAATGATTGTATGGGTTTGTTCATTTTTTTTCCTAGTTTTTATACACTAATTGTAAGGTCATGTGCTGAATCACATCAAAAGATATGCATTTGCAAAGTTGGGCTCCTAGGCATTTTGACAATGTTTTTCCATATTTAACCAAATTTACATGAGGCAAGTAATAGCTAAGTAATCAATTTGATGACGTCATATCTCATAAGTTTGGATGTTTCAAGAGAAGGTAATCATATGAGTTTGTTGAGTTTTGTGCATAGTTTATTTGCTCTAATTTTTAAATCATGTGCTAAAGTGCATCAAAAGATATGCATGTTCAAAGTTGGCCTTTTAGACAAGTTTTGACATAGCTGGCTTTGTGATAGAATATTTTAAGAGAGTAGATTATTGGATTTATATCTCATATTCATGAAGGTTTTAGGAGCATTTCGTGACATGGTTCGATTCCCTTTTGAAAGATGTTCATATGGTGAAAATCCGAGGTCATGAGATTGATTGAGGCAAATGATATATCTATGTAAAGTAAAATTTCTAGGCATATTATAGTTGGTCCCCATACTTGGTCAATTTGCATGATGTTAATTTTTTGGACCTTGTGGAGATCCAATGGTTCATGAGAGTTCATATTTCTAGATCCAATGGTGCATGTAGAGTCAAATGGGTCAATGTGACAACTGTTAAGCAAAGATAAAGATCGAGCATCTTAAAAAATATCAATGGAGCACATGTGTTACAAGATGTTAGGAAGTAGTAAGATGAGGACACGTGTTTGAAGTTTAATAATGAGTAGAGATAAAGATTGAGCTTCTTCAAAAAATTAATGGCAAGTGGGTGTTCATATTAACATAGATCAATGGTGTGCATAGACTATCAATAAATTGCTTAGAAGGCACATGGGGGTGCCAAGTGTTATGATCACGGGGTTCTAAAAAAGATAGAATGGTAAGCACTACAAGGTAAGGTCTAGGATGATCTGTAGAGATCGACAATGCACGTTGTGTCAAGATTGTAAAAGTGCATGAGATGAGGTCAAAGTGACAGAGGTTTAACATTTGAGCATTGGTGATTTTGCATTAATATTTGGACATTATATGGTGCATAATTGATTTAATAAATTGAAGACATGAGATGAAAGCTTAGTGTTTGAGGTTTAACTATGATCATTGATATCTAAATATTTGAATTTTACAAAGGAAGAAACCAGTTTGTGTTTTGTGAACCATATCTTTTGATCTAGACTGAATTTACTCATGTTGTAAAAATAAAAGATGAAGAAAACTCTATGGTGCATCTAATGAACCTAATTTTAATATATAGAAGTGTGTACAGTCAAAGATATTGAAGTTCCAAATTGATTGTGTGTTTGTGCTCTTTTTGCAAGTGACCCGATAAGAGTAATTGAGCTTATGTAGATGTTGTTTTGATGTTTCATTGTGAATTAGATATTGGGGAGTGTTGTAGACTATATGAGGATTATCTATGTGTATTTTGAATGTTTGAATAATTATATACAATATGAAAAATTGTTTAGAATGTGACTATGTGTCCATTCATAATGATTGTGTGCACATAATGTTATTTGACCGAATTGTGCTTAAGCATAAGGGTTCTATATTGGTTGTTAGCAGTTAAGGTCGAACTAAATATCACATGTAATGGGCCCATGTTTTTGATCATAGTTCTATGTTATTATTTTTCTTGATGAAGTGCTAAAGGAGTGAATGGGTTCACATGAGACCTATAAGGGCTACAAGGGCCTTATTAAAAAGGTGTAGTTCCTTAAGGGTGACCCATAGATTCTATGGCCGACCTATGAAAATTATATTGAGTTATGTCTTCATATGATATATGCCTTAAGGGTTAAGTCATGCCTAATCGTTGATGAAGATGATAATGATCATGATTGATCTATAAATATATGAACCAAAGATGATGGTTTCTAGACTTGTTGTGAGAGATTTGAGAGTGGATTATGTGTGTGAATTATATAGTGAAGGAGGGGTAGAATGCCCTGAGGATGATTTGAAGAGTACAATATATTGAGGACATTTTGTATGACCTATAGGTCATAATTATATTAGTAGAATAGTGCTCTTATAATTTGTGTGTGAGCAAATGTGAAGAGTGATAACCGTAGGTCCATCATCATGTGTTAAAGACATTAGTTCATAGGTGTTATTATGGAAGCTCGATATCTAAGATGGTTTCAACCTCCTTACAAGGTTAAACTTGCTAAAATTTTGGTTGTTATTGCAGCTCAACTAGATAGGTGTTGAAGCACCTTATAGGATTGTAGTCTCACTAAATAGGGATTATAGTTACTTGATCATTTATAACTATTCTAAATTGGATCTTGTTATTATAGGATAGTAGTTTAATTGTAGGTTATAGTGGGTTTTCTCCCCCAAGAGGGTTTCCCATGTATGTCATGTGTTATGTGATTGATCTTGCATTGTCTCTCTTGCACATTGCTATGAATGATGTGTATGCTTCATGAATGCTTGTGCTAACTGATTAAGTGTTTGTATAGATCAGAATTGAATTTGGATTATTTGGGCTCATTATTTCACTCCCCCACCTCTCAGTGATTTTACCTCTAACATTGTTGGGCTGAGGAAGGATAAGGTGTGATCTAGGTTAATGTATGGGATGTTGATTCATATTTTAAATGGGTGTTGGATTGGTTGATGAGGTTTTTGATAGGTTTTTGAATATTGATCAATTATAATATTTATATCAAGCTAAGCTTGGATATTGGATATGATGATTTGATAAGGATGATCATCTATTGCATGAATTAAATAAATCTAGTGGTCCAGGTTTTTAGAATTATATGTTTTTGACCTTTTCTATTTTTTTATGCATGTTTGGACCTTGGAATTTTGATGTCAGAGTATGGTTTGGATTGTGGGATGTTGATGTGTATATTTTATATTATTAATGTTGATTTTGATTAGTTTGATTAATATCTTTGTTGGTTTAGAGTGTGAGGTTTTAGAATAGTATAGGTCTTGACAACACTCATACAAGATCAAGAAATATATAAGCATATACTAGTAAATGAGGGTGTTCAACTCAACTAATAGCCCATCGATCTACTCACATAAATTGGTTACTAGGTTGGTCTCCCAACCCTCACTCTATGTCAATATGTGGTGAGTGATATTTGCAGATGTTTCTTCCCTACACTAATAATTTTTTTCACCCAAAATATCTTAATCTAGGATTTATTATTATCTCT
This sequence comes from Torreya grandis, assembly GCA_037957365.1. Classification (NCBI taxonomy): domain Eukaryota; kingdom Viridiplantae; phylum Streptophyta; class Pinopsida; order Cupressales; family Taxaceae; genus Torreya; species Torreya grandis. The sequence goes on from JARHVA010000429.1 coordinate 4,724,080, forward strand.
ATGTGCATCCCCTAAATACATTACAATATGTGGGGCTAAAAGGAAGATATCTAAAATTAACTCCCCCATCATTACTAAATTTATCTTTAATCAACCTTAATTTTAATATCACACTAATATCAACTTAATATTATACTTTTTATTTTTCTTCATCATACTAACATATCACCTCACCACATCATAATTTTCATAAATTAATCCCATACATAGCATCCCACTTAACCATTAATCAATCTTTCAAAATATTTAAGGAATTTTAAATTCTTCCCCACCTACCTCCAACTACCACCACTAAGGATCCAAAAAATCACCTCAATAATCCTTATGTAAGCCTTCATTTATTAGCCTAACCACCTTTATAATTTACCATTCCTCCTAGAGCCCCACACCACCCTTCTCTATATTTCTCTAAGAATTTATAATTCATAGAACCCAAATACCAAATCTTCCCACTAATTCCTAGCCATTGATCTCCATACTCAATGGAATAAATATAACCCTCCATTCCTCCCAAGTTTATCTATATATTCAAAGATAAACTACTATTAAAAACCTTGAATCTTATATATCTCTAAATCTTAAAATGCAATAGTACTATCATCAACTTATCAATCCATACATAACCAAAGTGTTGTCAAACTTTTGAATTATCAAAGACCAATCACATAATCAGGTATAAAATATCCACTCATCTCTTATATCAGATGTACACGACAAGGAGGAGGATTTCAAAGACAAATTTAAAGTATAAATTTGTTAATTATATTATTTAACTTATTTTATGAATTTCATTTTTCTTAACTTTATCTGGGGTAGTGTCATTAGGATTAGAGTAGGATATTTGAGTATTTATTCCATGGTTTATAATTATCAACTTTAATTTTATCATATTATCTAAGTTAGAATAGGTTTTATTAGGCTCCTAAAATGTAAGAAAGAAGGCATGTTAACACATGGAAGCCAAAGGTGAAAAGTGTGAGTCATGATGAGACTGGAGGTCTAAGTAGTTTGTTTGCTATGGTAGAGAATGCTTCAAAAGTTGAAGAGTTCCAAGAGGTCTCATTGTCTGCTCATGTTGAGAATGAAGAGATCAAGCTCAAGGAGAAGACTAAGATACTAGTTGAGGCTAGTATTGAGGTACATATAGATCAAATTGAACATCTTGTTGTTGTTGAGCATGTATCTTGTAAATAAAATAAATTATCTCTCCTAATGATGAGGTTCCAAACTGCAAGGTGGATTATTCAGTTAAAAAGGTATGTCATGAATCTTTATTGTCTCCATGTATTGTCAATCTAATTATAAAAGAAAAGGAGAATGTTGTAGTGGTTGAGCATGTTACTTCTCTTAAGCCTAAGAAGAAGAAGAAGAAGAAGAAGAAGAAGAAGAAGAAGAAGAAGAAGAAGAAGAAGAAGACTAAGGAGGAGAAGGAATATGAGGAGTTGTGGGCAACTCCTACTTTCACATTGTTCTAGAACATTATGAAATATGGTGTCTCTACCTATGATTATTAAGAGACATAATTATTGTGCAGAAGAAATTTTATGGGATCTATATCATAATTCCAATCTATATAGAGACTTGTGTTGATCTTGGAATGTCATTGGTTAAGGGGGAGCAACAACTTCATAGTTTTCTCCATTAGTTTGTGAAGAAGTTGTAGTACATAGTCAAAATGGATAGTTTTAGGTGGATTAATAAGATTGACGTAAATGTTAAGAATATTTTGATGATATTAAAGGTATATACACTTTTTTTGATGTGATCTAGGTGATTTTATGGTCTGAAGATATGTTTGTGAAAATTAAATATTTTTGAGTGCTCTTGATTTTCTCAGTTTTTGGCTTAAGGGCAAGTAGGTGTAAAATGGTCTAAAGGAAGTCAAGGTTCCCAAAAATTTTAAGGCTTAAATCTTGGTCTAAAATTATGTTATGGGTTTCTCTAGACGTGTAAAAAAATTTAGAGGTGTGCATTGACTAGAAGGTGTTATATTGACCTCGTTTGTTTTGAGATTCTAGGGTTTTGGGCTTTGCTATAAAAGTGGTTTGACTTGTGAATTTAGGTGTAAGGATTTTTAATATGTTTAATGGTCCAAATATGTGGTCAAATAAAGATTAAAAAATAATTTAAGGTTTGTGTTTCTCAAGTTATTCAAATTTTTGTCGTGTTAGAGGCCTAATTGGCTAATAGGTTTGTGAAGGAAGTATATTGTAGAGGATGAGCTAGTTATTCAAAAATGGTGTGATTAATTTTAAATATGAGAGTGATCTAAATATGAAGTTTTAGGTGCTAAATATGTGTCTACTAAAACATTTGGGCTTTACAAGTTCCAAGTAGGGCTACAAGAAGGCTAGACATGCCTAGTATGAAGAAGAGTGCCTTTTGATCAAATTCACCAAAAGAGTAAGGCAATAGTATCTCAAGGTGAGGTATTAGATTGGATTAATGCATATTTCCTATTTTTTTAGTATCATGAAGTTATGTTGTTGGTCCTTATGATAACTTGAGAGAGAAGGTTAGTAAGCATGTGTGGTGGTTCTTCATAGTGTGTGGAGATTTGAAGATGTTCAGAAGGTACATTTGCTCAAATTTATTAGGTGGAGTCCCTTTTAGATGATTTGTGGTGAGTTCCATCAAATTGAGTAACCATCTTGCAGAGGTAAGTTGAAGGTGTTTTATGCAGAGTTGAAGAAATAAATGAATATTAATATTTCAAGGAAGTCTCAAATATTTATGAGATTGTATTGTATGTAATAGTACTCCCTTGATCAGTTATGGAGATTAAAAATAGTTTGACTGTATTTTGAATATGTGACCAGTCTGAGGGGTCATTCTGAGAGAGTTGAATTGAGTGCTTAGAGATTATGTTGAAGTGTCTAAAGCACATGGAGGTGTTTCATAGGTCTTAAAGGGTTCAACCATGTGATATAATTATATGGCTATGTGAAATATTTGAGTTATACCTTCAAAAGTTTCAGACTGTGTTTTCTATGTTTGAAGGCCTAAGGAGTAAGGAGACCTAATTGGTAGGTTCAAGTGTTGATTAGAGGTTCCAGGTGGCATGGACCCATGAAGAAGTTAGAAAGGGGATATTGGAGATAGGTTTGATGTGTTTGAATCATTGGTAAAGGATAAAGGTCATCCAAGCAGTCTCACATCTAACATGTGAGTATGAAGGCCTAATTGTTTTAGGTTTTAGCAAGACCTAATGGTGGTTTGGGGATAATGAGGTAATGATCAAAGTATAAAGAGTGTGGTTATCACATGTAAAGTGTGTATGGACCTTGATAAGTGTGGTTTGAATATGTAAAGCATCTTGGCCGACCAAGATGGGTTAAAGGAAGAAAGTAGTATAAGTATAAGGACTAATTGGATTAGTTGTGTTAGTTAAAAAAAAGTTGTGGATTTCAAGCAAAGAAGAGAACCTTTGGTTTCAATGAAGTGAAATCAAATTAAAAACTTTATCATATTTTAGAGTGCATCCAATTTGAATCCTAAGGAGTCCATGCAAATTACCCTCAACTTTTAAGCATATTTATATAATGAATCATTCCCACAAAATAACTTATTAGAATAAATTGTTCTAAAAAATTAAAAGTATATTTAAAATTAGAAATTGCCAAAATTGCATATAGAGAACTTAAAGTAATTACCTCATAGAATACTTTGGGAAAATACGTTGTAGCTCTAAAGGCTAGATGTCATAGAAGATTGGTATAAGCTTGCCACTGTCCTTACAATCCAACATCCATAATAACTCCTTCAAGCACCATACAAATTTTGAATAATTTGTAGAGAATATGCTAATATGAATAGAGGCACTTCTATTGAAGGTCCTTATTGTACGGGATAAAGTATCTCCCATTTGTAGTTCCTCTTTATCAAGAAAGAAGCGTTATCAAACCTGATGTGAGATTTATGAAGACATCATAGGTGGGAAACAACACTTCCATGATGAAATCAAACCCTTCACACATAAGTCACAACAAAAATAAAGGGAGAAGTTAGACAACTATTTTAATAAACAGTGTATTGAGTATTTAGAGTATTGATAATGTTAAATTTAAACTAAGAGATTTGTTTATAATTCAACTTAATTGTTTGCATAACAATGTGGTTTATCGAATAGTATGTTCTATATCAAATGATATGTTATATAACAAACGAGCTAAAACCCTCCATTTGAAAGAGACTACCATAAATTAATAAGTTGTAAATACATTACCAAACACCTATATTCATTGATAAAAGGACCAATCTAACCTAAAAATTAAGGTACTACATTACAACAATCACAACTTCAAACTTTGAATTGTTTATTGATGCCATTAAATATGTAAAATGCCACCCTAAGAAGTCGGAACTTAAAAACGATAACAGTAAAAAGACAAGCAAAATCCCACCAGGTGAAAAACATGGAACCCAACGTCTCGTTTTGAATAGTATAAAATTCACATCATTGAAGATCATTTTCGGCCTTTTTCCCAGCGTACCTTCCATTCAACCCCACCTCCCCTTAAATTAGGGCTATGAACACGACAATTCCTCTAAATTTTCTCGTATAATTCTTCTCATTGTGGAGGAGAATATGAGCACGACAAAGAATTCTGTGACTGTTATTAATTTGACTAAAGAATAGTGTGTGGCATGCACACCATGACGAAAGCATGATGACGATTGTAGCACGTTTCTAAACTTGAGAGAGTGACTCGGCTGATCTTGTACGCAACCCAGTGGGTTTTACCACAACCTGTCCTATATTATATACTGTCATTTTATTTCTGGTTGTCAAAACTGCTATGGAATTTACAGATTTAAGCAAGTTTGAAAATTTTGGACGTGATTTGCTCGGTGAGGATGCAATCTCTGCATTCACTCTCCTTCCGTAAAGCCATCTCAGCGCAGATTCCAAGAATTTTAACGAAAATGGTGACCTATTATAGGAGGCGGCGGCTGAAGCGGTTCGTCTGAAGAATATTGTACGCATGTTAAGTTGAAACTTCATAAACCAGGAACGGAAGAGTAAAAACGCAGTACAGAGGCGTGAGGCAGGGACCCCGGAGTGAAAAAAATTGAAGACTTGCCAGTTAATATATTCTATAAAATAGGCTTTGTGTTTGCAGTGCGGTTGTCAATTCTTCAAATAATGTTTTAGAGTAAAACATCAAGGTGATACTAGCGGAGTGATTATTAATAGTAGTGTCATGATTCCATCGACAATCCTTCAACAAGGCAATTAGAGGTTGCGAACCCATTTTGTGAAGTTTCACATCTAGAATCATTTTTTTATTATGCAATATAAAAAATACGTTTGAACTTAAAAAATTAAAATTTATTTTAAATTTAAGGGGAAAAAAAAATCAATCTTTAAATGAAACACCATTACTAACAATGGAAATGTCTTTTATAAAAATATAAAACGATTTTATACTTTGAGTTTCAACAAGATGGAGGTTGGTACTTTTCATGATAATAAAACATCATAAATTATGATCAGTGAATGAAAGATCAATTTAAAACCCATCACCAACCTGTTTGAGGTGTTGCTTGGCAACTTCATATGCCTTATAGATTGTGTTTTACCAAAAAGAAACCCTAAAATTTGATTTGGATAAAAGTATTAAAAAGTGCTGAAAGTTATCATTTTCTTAAAAGAATTTCCACAAAGAATCTAAGCTATATAAATGTGGTTGTTTAAAGGATTTTTTAAGTCTCATTCCCTTCAATAGTCCTCAAAATATACTTAACATAGAGATAAATGTTATAAATATCATTAATGCCCATGCTTCCATCATCACGAGGAAGACAACAAACTTCCAAACAACTCAAGAAAAGCCTCTATTCTTCTAAGGATTCAACCAAATAATGTCTTGTAGAAAATTAGATAACTTATCATATAAGGATTTCGAGGGGTCACAATAAGATAATTGGTAGACATGAGTGGTTTCCTAAATTTTGAAAAAAATATGAATTTTTCTTACTAAAGAAATGGCTTGGTGATCTAGTAGGTAATTGTTTTTTGTACTATTTCAATCACATAATACACCAATTATTCAAAATAATTATCATAGGTAAAGGGAATACCTAGGAAATTAAAATTATCTTCCCTTTTAAACCATGTCCATTACAATTCTTTGAGCCAATCCAAAAAGGATATCATACTCTATCTATAACACATAAGTTTGGCCTTTTAATACTTATATATATATATATAGAATTTTTTATATAAAATTCAAGGCAATGCAGTGCCTCTTTGAATGAGGCCTTATGCTCTACAAGCACATGAAGAAAGAATCATATGTGGAATTATAATTAACAAGGGCACAGAGTGCCAAGTCCCTATGAGAATTAGAGAGATAAAATTGAAAAGTTAGATTGTAATAGTATTTAGAAAATGGAAATTATGGATTGGAGATTTACTATGTTGTGTGGAGGATTATGCCTGTGTTTTGATCTCTAGACTTGTCACACTCTTGAAATCATGTCAAATGTTTTATTTTTTGTCAAAATAGAGGACAAAAAATAATTGTTAATGTTTCTGTGACTGAGACAATTAGTCAACAAGGCAATTAGAGGTTGCGAACCCATTTTATGAAGTTTGGCATCTAGAATCATTTTTTAATTATGCAATATAAAAAATACGTTTGAACTTAAAAAATTAAAATTTATTTTATAATGGGGAAAAAAAATAAATCAATCTTTGGATGAAACACCATTACTAACAATGGAAATGTATTTTATAAAAATATGAAAGGATTTTATACTTTGAGTTTCAACAAGATGGAGGTTGAAGGAGGTTGGTACTTTTCATGATAATAAAAGACCATAAATTATGATCAGTGAATGAAAGATCAATTTTAAACCCATCACCAACCCATTTGAGGTGATGCTTGACAACCTTGTATGCTTTATACATTTTTTTTTAATCAAGAAGAAACCTTAAAATTTGATTTGGATAAATGTAATAAAAAGTGCAGAAAGTTATCATTTTCTAAAAAGAATTTCCACAAGGAATCCAAGCTATATAAATGTGGTTGTTTAAAGGATTTTTGAAGCCTCATTCCCTTTAATAAGCATCAAAATATACTTAACATAGAGATAAATATTATAGATATCGTTAATGCCCATGCTTCCACGAGGAAGACAACAAATTTCCAAACAACTCTAGAAAAGCCTCTATTCTTCCAAATAAAGTCTTGAAGAAATTTAGATATTTTATCATATGATTATTTTGAGGTGGCACAGTAAGATAATTGGTGGACATGAGTGGTTACCTAAATTTTGAGAAAAATATGAAATTTTCCTACTAAAGAAATGGCTCGGTGATCTAGTAGGTAATTATTTTTTTGGGTACTATTTCAATCACATAATGCACCAATTCTTAAAAATAATTATCATAGGTAAAAGGGAATGTCTAGGAAATTAAAATTGTCTTCCCTTTTAAACCATGTCTATCACACTTCTTTGAGCCAATCCAAAAAGGATATCATACTCTATCTATAGCACATTAGTTTGTCCTTTTAAAACTTATATCTAGAAGTTGTTTTATAAAATTCAAGGCAATGCAGTGCCTCTTTGAATGAGGCCTTATGCTCTACAAGTACATGAGTAAAGAACCATAAGCAAAATTATAATTACCAAGGGTGTAGAGCGCCAAGTTCCAACAAGAAGCAAAGAGATAAAATTGAAAAGTTAGATTATAATAGTATTTAGAAACTGGAAATTATAGATTGGATCTTTACCATGTTGTGTGGAAATCTATGCCTATGTTTTGATCTCTAGACCTATCGCACCCTTGAAAGCATGTCCAATGTTTTATTTTATGTAAATATGGAGGACAAACTGTATGTTCCTTACTGCGTTGTAGGTTTGATCCATAGGTTTCCAATAAATCATGTGGCTAGGCATGGCTGTATTCACCAATTCTTAAAGAAAATGAAAAAACTCCTTTATTAGAATATTTGGCTGGTTTTACAATCATGTTAATGAATTTACTTTGTTATTCTAGGTTGGACAAGGAACCTGCAAAATCAACCACAACAATAGGAGATGGGGATCAACATGGTAACTCCTATCGGACAACCCATGAGAAAATGATGGCATCCCAGCTATCATTAAATTAGCAATGCTCTCTTAAAGTTCCATGTGCATGCCTATAAGAATTATTTTTCTAGATTGTATTATATATAATCATTAATTAAAATAATGAAACATATTTCTTAAATGCTTTAAGAAAGCACCTATAAAATGCATTATGGTTTCTTTTAATGGCGTGAATATTTTAATGCTAACATAAAAAAATGTCCTGGATTATATTGATTCATTACCTTCATGACAAAATAACACTAAAACTAACTAGAATGAAAATATAAGATGATAGAATGTTAAAAAATGTTTCCTTTATCATGAGTAAACTATAAACCAACTATCAAAAATCTAAATAATGAAAACTAAATCAACCTAGGTTCACATCACAAGTACTTCATGAAAACATAATGAAGGGTAAAAATAAAGCAAGTAGGAGACTTCCAAGTAAAGAATCACACCATCAATACTTGAAGATGTGTATTGATCTCTTCATAACTTGAGCAATTGATTTAGACTATATATTGAATAAATTATAAAACCACTAAAATAAGGATTAAACCCTCAAAATGAAACACTAAGCTAATGTAAATCTTTGGATTGGTTGAGTTTGGAGATTTTGAAATTCCCATCATTCACACAAAGAAAGACAAATTCTTTGAGCATAATTAAAGTCTCTTGGAAATTGGGGCCCTTTATAGGATGAGGTTGGCTTATGAGAACATAAATCATATACAAAAAAATAGAATTTATATTGCTAACATTTGACATGAGCAACTCCCTTCTTGCAGGGACTTAGAAATTATGGATGGCTTAATGTAAGAGAATGACTTGAATTTATAATTCCATATCAATAATTACATGAATTTTTATTTTATTTATAAAGGTGTAGAGTCTGCAAGCTTCCCATTTTAAAAGGATACTAATGTCAAAATCATGCATCATATTTTTATAGACATATAGTAAACACATTCAGATATAATAAAAAATGTTTTTCATTTTGAGATATGTAAAATTTAAATGTCAATGCATCCACATGTAAAGTTATCACTTTGGGAAACTATAAAAAACTTTAGTGTGGCTAATTTAGCAAATACTGGCAATAACATGATCTACATCAATAGAGGTCAACAATTCCATTTTAAAGATGTTAAAAAGTGAAATGAATTTGGTCTTGGTGTTCATTAACATATTACAAGTAAAATGACATGAGCTTTCAACTTGGGAAATTACATTTTTTTTAAATTTTTTGATGCAATATTTATGAGTCTATGACATACATTTACCCTTTGGGAAATTCTATTTTTTTCATTTTTCATATTCTTTTTCCATTTTCCCCTCCAAGACCTGGTGATAAGGAAAAGGTTAATGTTTATATATTAAAAAATTCACATCTTCCAAAAAAAATAGTTAAAATTATAGATAAAAAACTAGCAAGTTTCCATGAATTATAAGTAGACTCATTGTTCAAAAGATTTATTCATGTGGAACATAAAATCAAAATTAAAAGCTTTGTACTAAATTTGAGAGTTCTTTCTGAGCATACATGTTAAAGAAATAGAGGATTTTTTTAGCTCTATAGTCAATTTTCCTTTTAAAAAAGAAATCAGCCCAAACCAATGCAGGACAAGTCCCACAAAGTCCAAGCAATTTTTTGAGCCTATTCTTCTTCTATAGAAAAACAAAAAATATCAAAGCAAGTTGTATATAGAAAACTACATATATCTATAGCTTCTATTGAAGGCAACATGGCCATGTACACTAGAAATAAACAAATACCACAAACAAATAGAATTAGCTCAGACAGGCTTCTCTGTCTCCACAATTTCAAACTAGAAGGCCAAAATCAAACCAAAAAATTGGGTGAAAAATAATTGTCTGATAAGGACAGATGAATTTGATATACAAGGATTTTGATTGTGAGAAAAATAATTACACGATAAATTCATCTATCTCAGATTTGTACACTTAAACAATCTATAAATTCTCTATACACAAATTTCATATATTTGAGAGCAAAAAAAGAACAGACAATCTAATTGGTTGAGATAACATAATTTAATAAATAGTATTTAGTATAAAATTAATTAATGGACTCAATTAATTCCAATAAACATCTATCCAAATTCTAATGCCAATCTATGTGGGAGACATGTACCTCTATTTTTGAAGTTATGGTTACTATTGAGGTATTTAACTCATCTTTTGAGGCTTGCCTCTTGTTTTTGATGACCTATCTAGTTGATGCACTTTTAACTGCTATAGAATTAATTGGCACAATCAAGGAAAATGATTTACTCATGTTGGTTGTATCCCTATCAGCCTCTTCCCTAATCGTAATACCATTGTTTGGTCTTATTCAAGTCTCTAGTAGATCCCTGACAAAATTGTTAGGCATTGATGAGACCTAAACTTTTGAGGTCCTAGGTGTATCATTTGATGATGTTTTTATTGAAATGAATGTTCCATTATAAGGAGATTTACCTCTTTTTTCCATTTTAAGTAATAATATTTTGTCATTCAATTCACCAAAAAATCAAAATATTGTGGTAATTGAGGAAATTAAAAGGTTGTGGAGAAGAGAAGAGCAAGAATATCATCTCTGCTAATAGAAATATCTTTGGAGAGTTATGGAAGATGCCTAAATCCAAGGCAAAAAATGTTTCAAAAATTCATGTATTCATTTCATTATACTAGTTCAAGTCAGACTAAAATTAAATTTTGTAACCTATGCACTAAATTTGCTCTTGTTACATGTTTTGTAGTTAAAATAACATTAAAAAAAATGACCAATTTTAAGAGATCAGTTATTTATTATTTTATAGGTGGTGCATTTCTCCATGGGTTTCAAGGCAATCTGTTTTGAATAATAAATCCAAAATGACACATAAAATCTATAGTTTCTCACAATTTAAAATATAAATTACCTAAAAAAAAAGACATTGGGGACATTGTTATTCTACCGAGTGCGATTGTTTCTATATTTTTTGTTTATGATAATTCATACTTATTATTTTTTTATCTTTTATAAGTTATGATTTAAAATTGTTTATGTTTCTTTTATGGTTTCAATTAGCTTAGGTATGTGAATGCACTTTAATGTCGACACATAAAATAAAATTTAGTAGTAAAGATTCCCTCAACATAGCTAGTAATTATGACTTGATCCATCCCCAAGTGGCCCAAATTTACCCATACTCCTATAACTTTAATTGTATAAAAAGAAACAAAAATCCCATTCAAATACGAAAGTATTGAAGTTATAATTTTAGCATCAAACAACTATGTATTTGGAAAAAAATGGGTTTTCTAGATTTTTTTGATTTACAGATTAGATAAATTAATATTAATAAAAATTAACTAGATTATGAGCAAAATAGGAGAGGATTCAGGTGCCATCAACATTTCTCAGCTTATTACACAATTAATTATAGGTAAAAACATTAGCTTTGAATTAGTAGCAAGGACATGATAATGCATGTGTAAATTCTTACATCTTGAAAGTTTTGTACATCTCCAACATTGATCCCTACATCCTAGAGCTTCTTTATGTCTCCAACACTGATCCCCTGTACTATGACTTGAAAACAAAATGAAGGAAAGATTACTGTTAATATCAACAAATATTGAAATGAATATTGTAAATTAGAAGAAGAGAGTGGGACTATACAACACAGGCAGTAATAGAATAAGCCATGCATAATATTAAAATGCCATCTGTCTATTGGAATAATTTTCCTAAGCCACATGTAACATGTTGCTAATAAAACAATTATCATGCATATCCTTGAAAGTGGCAAAACTGGCACACAGGTAGCAGATCAGGGCACATGGAGCAGGACAACACACAGGTAGCACTTATAGTGTTAGGATAAATGGTAGTGAAATAATTAAGTTTACCTTGAATCATGTGAGGTTTTCTATAACATCTCAAAAAAATTGACCAATCATGACACAGTTTAAATAATATTAAATTCCTATGTTTAGAAACCCAACATCTTCATTTTCAAAATGTTTGGCATATTTATTTGCACTAAAAAAGGAAGCATCTGCTTGGTCAAAATAGTAGGGAATAATCATAATTAATGCTTTATGAAATCTAATAGTCTCTCCCTTTGGGACTAATAAACTGTGTGGTGGTTAGGAATTAAAAATAGTGAATTAGGCCATGGTTAGATTTGTGAAAAAATAGATAGCCAAACTCTTAAATTAGAAAAAACATATAGTGCTGAAGCAAGAGAACAAACTTATTGGATAAAGAGCCAAGTCAAGAGGGAAAACTTGCTAGATAGAGAGAAAACATCCAAAGTTATTAGAATCATGGACATTGATGGTTAAATATTCTATGGCATATAAGAATAATGTCTCAAATTTTGAAAGGAAAAACTCCCCAATCCTAAGTATTTAAGCTAGAAAATAATAAATAGCCACTAAATATGATCATAGGTTTTTTCAAGGTCAAGATTGAATAATATGGTCCTCTTCCAAGAGGTATGGTCCCACTCCATACGTAACCATAAAATAATTATATTATCCAAAAGATATCAATTTTTTTATTAATCTTGTTTACTCTAGTTGAATAGTTACAGGAATGATGTGGTCAAGGTAAAGCACCAAAGCTTTGGAAATGATTTTGTAGGAGACATTAGTAATGGTGATCTATCTCCAACTAATAATGAGTTATGGATATCTTTATTTAGGGATTAAATCAATGTTTCCTTTGCTAACAATAATGTATAAACATAAATAAATTATATCTCAACACATTTCCAAGTGGCTATGTATAATTATAAGTGAAAATATCAATTCTTGGTGCCTTATCCTTAGCCATGCTCTGAAGAATAGCATAAAGCTCATCTAATGTGAGGGGAAATTTTGTAACTTTTGATTCGAAGGGATATCTTTTTTATGAACCACATTAAAAAAAAACTACCATGCAAAGCTATTTTCTCCATGTTTTCTTAGGCTTAAAGGAATAATTTATAATGGTTTGAAAAATCTAAGGAAATATCAAGAATCCTATGAGTTAGATATGGGTGGTTTGAATATGATTTATTTTAAATTTAACCTAATTTACCTTAAAACATTTGAAATGATATTTAGAGGCACAATTGCCAATTTTGAGCCGATGTAAAGGAGTCTCAATAAGAGAACCTCTACCCATGTGGATTTTCACAAGTTTAAGCTTGGTTGCTATAGTCTACAATTGGGTGTTGGCAAGGTTTTTTTTAAAGTCATCTAATAAATCTCTACAATTCCTTAGACAGAGTGCCATCAACCTATTTCTAAACATATACAACTTGCTTTCCATAATGACATACGGAAGAGGAAGTGTGATTGACCGCACCACTCCACCACTAAACTCAACTAACAACATAAGGTGGCTTGGAGAAAAGGTCCATACTCTAACACTTAGTTATATCGTGCCTTGCTAGATTAGGATTCATGTATTCAAGCGGACTTGATTGTGATCAACTTTATGATATTTATCTCCCCATTCCAACTATCATGTAATGGGATTATAATCGAAAAATACAAACCATGGATGGTCATTGACAACTTGTTCATCGTAAATGCAAAAGAGCACATGTTGTTTAGAATGAATTACATGATGTATCCATTTGACAACTCGACTAGTTTAGGGCTTTAAATTTGATTATTAAGCTTATATATCTAAGTAAGTAAACTAAAGATTTTAATTTATTGAGCACTAGCAAAAAACGAGGGTCTTATAAACACCAACAAATTTTAAATTAAAATAAGCTTCTTATTTTTTTATGCACTACCACATAATCAAAGCATAGTATTTATCCTCAGAGAATTCAATTATATTATAATCTCCACTTTTTTTCTAGATGGAAAAAACATATTATCGATTAACAATCACCATAACATCATTCATTAAAAACCGTTATTACGAACACATACATTAACAATTTCTAAATAATAACCATCAATACCATGGATAAGCAAAGTCTACCGTAGAAAGTGGGTTAAAACAAAGATTAGGCAATTTTAGACACATTCACAACTTCAAGCATTGAATTGTTTATCAAGATGCCATTAAATATGGAAAAAACAACCCGAAGAACTAGGAAATTAAAAACGATAACCATAAAAAGAAACCCACCTGGTGTCCAGCATTGAACCCAACGTCTCGTTTTGATCATTTTCGGCCTTTTTACCAACGTACCTTCCGTTCAACCCACCTGCCCTTAACTTAGAATATGAACACGACAAATTCTCTAAATTTTCTCGAATAATTCTTCATATTGTCGAGGAGAATATGAACATGACAATGATTTCTCTGACTGTTAATAATTTGACCAAAGAATAGTACGTTGCACGCATGCCATGACGAAAGCCAAATGACGATTGCAGCACGTTTCTAAACTGTAGAGAAAGCGTGGGCTGATCTTCTTCGCCACAACCCATCTTATATTATATACTGCCATTTTATTTCTGGTTGTCAAAACTGCCATGGAATTTACATATTTAACAAAGTTTGAGAAATTTGGACGTGATTTGCTCGGTGAGGATGCAATCTCTGCATGCACTCTCCTTCAGCATAGCCATTTCAGCGCAGATCCCACGGATTTTAACGAAAACGGTGACCTATTATTTGAGGAGGCGGTCCACGCTGTTCCTGTGAATAATATTGTACGCAAAGTTGAAGCTTCAGAAACTAGAAACGGAAGAGTAAAAATGCAGTACAGAGGCGTGAGGCAGAGATCATGGGGGAAGTTTGTAGCAGAGATACGAGATCCTGCCAAGAAAAGGCGGCTTTGGCTGGGCACCTTCCCCACAGCGGAAGCTGCCGCTGCTGCATATGACCGTGTTGCCTTCAAAATACGCGGAGCCAGAGCTTTGCTCAATTTTCCACTCAACCTGACGTCGTCTTCCACCGAAATAAAACGTTGAAGACTTGTCCGTTAATATATTCTATAAAGTAGGGGTAGGTTTGAGTTTGCAGTGAGGTTGTCAGTTCTTCAAATAATGTTTTAGGTTGTAAGATTGTTTATGAATATCTTATAATTTTACGGCACGATTTAAAGAACCTTAGTCAATAAGAATGTAACCATAATATTAATTTTAAACACAATAACCATGCAAATGCCTACGACTCGAATGCAGTGATGTCTCTTTGTGATGATTCCGTCTGATTTGTTTGTGGGGAATGCTCTTGTATGCATGTATATTTAGCATAAGGTCCTTAAACTTTAGTACTGCCTTCTAAACATGTAGACATGATACGACAGAACTTTGGCACTGTAGTCAAAAAAATGTACAGGACATATGAGAAAATGCAGCACTGTAAACATTACTCTGAAACTTGTACTCTGGATAAACCCACTTTATGCGTTTTGTCATAACTATCGCCCTTTTCTCTCTCCTAAATTAATTGTGTTTTTATTAGATGGATTTTACTATAATTTATTTGTGAATTTCATTCTAAACTGCTCAACAAACGTTGGGCAGAGCAAATGACATAAAACTTGGTTTGATGGTTTTATCTTAGGTATTGAGTTTCTTAAGAGACCCCACTTTTTATACTGTTTTCAGCTGTAGTTATTTTATCCCTTGTGTATAGGGATTTCGTTTCTGGAGTACTGTGCAAGGCAATAACCAGCATCATCAAAACTGTTGTCCAAGAGACACAACACATTATCAATTTGCCCGATAATGCTCAACGCCTCCGAACTGAGTTGGCGCATTTGGAGGCTATAGTCGATCACATAAACAGACAACTACAGGGCTAAGATCAAGATCCTTTGCCCATTTTCAGGCATTCGCTCCACAGCAAGGACCAAATCAACAAGTCTGCAGAAGAAGCATTGGTTTTGTACCAAGATACAAATCACAATCGCTGGTGTTTTGGGAGCTGCCCTCATTGTTTCTTTCATGGAAAATCCAGTAATTAAATCCTTGATGCACTGTCTGGGATAGATAAAGTTTTGGAGAAAAAGAAAGATTTTCTGCAGAGCGGAGAGGTTGGAGAAGCTTCGGGGATGCTGGTGCAACCCATAGAGAACGAGTTGGTGTGCACCTTTGTTCACGAGACGTTGTCGGCACTGGAGACGTGGCTATCGCAAGATGAGAGTGTGTGTATTATTGGCGTGTTTGGCATGCCTCGCGTGGGAAAGACGTCCCTGCTAAAGCAAATCAACAACAAAGAAAATGCATTCTCTTTCTTTAAACTAGTAATTTGGGTGTCTGTATCTTATGACCCTGACATGTCTGCAATGCAAAGGCGCATGTTTGATAGATTGGGTTTGTATGTGCCACAGACAGGTTGCATTCAGTTTTGTGCGAAGGAAAATTACTGTTCATTCTCGACGACGTGTGGACTAGAATCAATGTTGCCAATTTGGGAATTTCATTGTCGGGAGACAAAATTAAATTCTACTCACTTCAGAGAGTAAAAAGGGATGCGAGAGCAGGAAATCGGAGGGGTTGATAGCAATGAGTTATTTATTGTTATGAAATTATTGTGTTATTAATAATATTTATAATATATTAAAGTTATGGAATATTTTAAATAATACTTATGGGAAATTTTCATTATTTTTATGGGAAAATTTTAGAAAAATATTGAAATTATGAAAATTAAATGTATTAATTTTTTTTATTCGCTAAAGCAAAAGTTAGTAATTAAAAAGTGAAATCAATAGTTTTTTGCCTTGATAGGGATTAATAAATTATATATATGAGATAGCTTATGGAAAATAAGTGAATCATGCAATTGGTTCAATGGATTTAAGGGTTTATCTTGATGGAGGGAGGAAAGGAGAAAAATAAATACTTTGATCACAATGAAATACGAATAGATTAAGTGAGTGACTAGGAAGTATATGAGTCCTGTGAAGGTAACTTTTATTATTTTTTGGTGAGACTTTTTCCTTTATTTGAAAGTTGTGGCTAAGCTTATTTATTGATATGGGACATTATCTTATTATTAAAATTTTTATTTGATGAGATAACAAAATTTTATGCCTTTTATTTTGTGAAGGATTTTAATTTATTTTATTTATGTGTATTTTGCTTATTTGTGGCAACTTTTTATTGTGAATTATTTTGTTTTATGATAGTTGATACACTATCTTATTTATTATATTATTCTACTCCTTGCATTGTGTTTTCTATTTTATATGGGATATTTGGGTGGGTTGAAGAAGGATAATAATAGAAAATTTTATCAGGAATCATGTTCGTTTAAACCAACATTATTTTTACATTTATGTAACATATATGCATCAGTCAAGGTGTTAAAAGAGGATGTAAAATCTAAGGACAGGTTTTGTCACATAGATAATTTTTTTCACCATATCTACAATCTTATTAATTATTATCTTGTGATTGTATACTTTAACAATACTTAGATCTCAAGCAATAATGGGTTTAGGGGCCCTATTTGAATTTAACATTATTTTACTCTTTTAATATTTTATAATGGTTTAATCCATGCATGGATTATTTTATCAATTCCTTATTTCAATTATTCCTTTTGATAACCATGTTTTTAATGGTATTTTATATTTATCTTATATTTTTTACTTTGAGCAATTTATGTTTATAAATTATACCATTATGTGACACTTCCCTTATCTAATCCCACTAGTTACGTTAAGTCATAATATTGAGTGAATGAAAATATGTTGTGAAATCAGTTTGGAACAAAATATCAGGTCAAGATTTAGAGGGTTGAGAAAGTATATTTTTATATTAGCATTAAATTCATATGATTCCTTAGTTTCACTTTATATATTATGTGATAGAACTAAAAATATTTTTCCATTTATTTGTAAATTAGTGTTTAATTGATAGAATATTTAAAAAGAATTATCATTTTGTTGATAAAATTATCATTTTCCATTTATTTTTGGGTATTCTTATTTTATAAAAATATTTAAAACCCCTTCCTAAGATGATAAAATATTTACTTGGTTAACCCCATCTTTGAGCTCGTTAATTTGTTTAGGATAACAAGCCATCCACCATCTAGCTACCTCTCTCAAGGCTTAAAACATTGCATATAACACGAAACAATTTCAGACATTAAATCCAATATGATAGAATGGTCATGTTTTTTGGATCCATGAAAATAAGGACCACGAAAAAGTTTGTAAAAGCTGAAATCAACTCATGCCCAAACTACGAACACACGTATTAATAGTTTATTATGATAAAGTACATAGAAACTAGTGATGCATCAAATCATTCATATAACTATAAGTTTAAAATCCTCACCACTAAACCATGTTTCTAAAAATATTTAGACAAGTAAATTAGAATTAGATTTTATACATTGTTTTCTTTAGAGTTTTTAGTGTCATAAAAATTGCCATTTCTATCGGCATATAGATATTTCATATACCATACTTTTTTGTTTCTTATTGGTGTAGGGTCATCTTAAGATTTTCAATGGATATAATGATTGTGTATTTTAAATTGAATTAAAATAACTTAAAGCAATAAATTTTGGAGGTTCGAGAAGTTTTGAACAAAATCATCATATTTATATTTGTGTGTATATGTATATATCTACATGTATATAGAAACTTATTTATATCTTTTATTGATAGAAATAATTTTATTTAAATATTAATATTAGAAAGGTGGTTGGTTTGTATTTACGATCTATTATTCATTCCAATATAAAACATCGTTTAAAATAGGAAAACACAACTGTCAATTAAACATAATAAAATAAAATAAAAAAATCGAAGTATCAAATCATTTAGGGTCATAAAAAATTAAATTATTTTGTATATTATTCCATTCTCTATTTATTCCATACATTGTGAAGTGGCCTTACTTTTTAAACATATCTCAACCATTTTAAAATAAGACATTAGATTTAATGCATATATGGTAGCATGTAAGCAAGCCATCATCAACGTGGCACTCTTTCAACCACATCAATGGAGACATAAAGATCAATACTTTTTATGGATATTTTTTAAACATTTAGTATAATCCAAAGGTCTTGATTAGTGGGTCACACCCAAGATCAACACATTATTACTAGCATTTTAGACAAAGAAATGTAATTACTCCCCATCAGTTAAGATTATGATTACTAGTGGAAAAATGACCATCAGACCAAATAATCTTACTAAAACTTTTGAGAAAAATCTATCTCGATCTCTTGTAGAAATAAGACATCCATATTTGGAAATTGCTATCAAATATCACACACCACATACTTTCAAGATAGTCTTGTAATATCTTGCTCATTTCATTAATAAATATCCATAATTTACTATGATATAAAGAGATATCCTTAGAATCCAACCGTTGAAGAGCACCACATCTACTCTTCAAAAATAATTATTGGATGGTTTGAAAAAGTTCACTAAGCAGGAATAAACACTATTTATGATTCACATACTCTCCATCCTCTAATTATTGATGCAAGTTTCTAGAGCACCACATTGATACCTTATAAGAAGAAAATATCTAAACAAAATAATTAACCCAAAAACTATCAAGACAATAAAATTAGCAATAGGTCAAGATTTGAAATAATACCTAGAATTGATTCATATTGAATGACATAAAATAATTACAAACCCAAACCATGCTTAAATAAGTCTTAACTCAGATTTTAGAGTTGACATGAAAATTTTGAAGAAAGACTGAAAAAGGTATATTTTAGCAACTGTTATTTATATTAAGTTTTGCATGTAAGTGCGCATAACTCTAAGAATGTCCTAAAATATTCTAAATGCTAAAATTATCCAATGGGATGAAATTAAATTAAATTTAACATCTAGTCCTAAAAATATATAATTACTAAAAATAAATAATAAATTTAAAAATAATTAAATTATAATTTTGTACCCTTAGACAATTACATATAGCCTCTGAAAAATATTGAAAACATCCCTAGGTAGGTAAAATTTCTTAGGACAACATCTAACTTTTTTAAATGGTTGTTTTGGTGTGTGGAAGAGCTCAAATAGAGTTATGGGTCAAAAGTTATGGCCTCTAGAAGGTTAGCCTATTTTTTCTACACCACAAAAGTTTGAGAATATTAAGTTGTTTATTGAGAAGTAGGGATAACATTTCATACCAAAGGGACAATTATGGAATAATGTTTTTTAACCATGTGCTTGGAGTTTTGAGCTTGGATATATGAGTGGGGTCTAAATAGGATTTATCTTTTACCATGACATTCTCGAAAACATATTGAAAATGAACACCCAAGTTAGGGTTTACAACAATATTATTATTGCTTGAGGCACTCGCATTAGGGTTTGAAACAATCAATTTATTTTATTTATCCCTTTGGTCAACAATAAAATGAGAATTCTAAGAGGGAAAATAAACAAAGAGCCTCTAAAAAACAAAAATACCTCTTGTAGAGTTATAGAAACATGTTGAACACCAACAAAAGGAAATTAAATTAAAACCTTGATTATATTTTATGGCGTGTCCCTTTAATGCCAAGAATCCATATAATTTACACTCAAATTTTAAACATTTTAAAACTAAATTCTCTCTACAAAATAACTTATTAAAATATTTTTTTCTAAAATTAGAAATTACCAAAATACATTTAAAAATTTGATCATAAAATAATTTGGAACAAACTTTTGAAACCAATAGTTTTAGTACTACCAATCATAACTAATTTGATTGTTGAATTGTTTAGTGATGATGCAAAATACCTTCCTAACAAGTTAGAACCAAAAAAACATAAAATAAAAGGACAAGCAAATCCCACTGTCTATTCAATAATAAATGGATCATTTGTCATTCAACACTATTCCATTTTCCTATCTCCTAAGTTAACTATAAATTGATTAGATGGTAATTTATCTACTTCATTTTAAAATTTTACCTAAAAAATACTATCATATGTTTTCTCAATACCCTTTATAAGCAATCCTACATGATAATATGCACTAGTTGTAAGTACTTTTCCACTTTATGACTTTGTTTCGTATGTTAGATGTTGTTTAACACTAACATATATAAAATTCATTATCATGTAAGGATAATAAACTAACACTTAATATTTGTTAAATATTATTTTCCCATGTTGAAAAAAACTTATTATGCCATTATTTATCCCATCCTGATGCATAAAACATGTTACAACTTTAGTTTATTCCTAGATAATTATGTGATTTTGATTAACGTCATTTTTTTCCTAATGCATGAAGCATGTTTCAACTTTAGTTTATTCCTAGATAATTATGTGATTTTAATTAAAGTTTTTTGTTTTCTAATTAGAGATTGTTGACATATGTATTATTTATATCGACATAAAGATAGTGACAATAAAAAGGTGGTTAGATGGTATTCACAGTTATGTCAAAAAAAATAATTCATAACTATAAAGTAGAAACATTAAATAGACATAGTTAAACAAAAGTATTAAAAAAATAATAGAGAAAAACATCAACACTCATGTGAAATTATTGCACAAGGAATAACATTAAAAGGTGTTGCTCATGGATTTACTTTGGGGTGGATAAATAGCCCACAAAGAAGGCTCTCCCAAAGGTAGATCTCGTATAACCCACCCATCTTATGTGATCTCTAAAGGTTGTAATGAAATTATGATTCCCAAACCAAGGTGTAGAGGCATGTAAATCACCATTTGCTTTTCACCCTAAATAGTCGAAGGGCACTAATATGAACCAATAGAAGAATTTCTATGTGATAGTGGGCTCTACCCCTACCCCAATTGAGGAGGAGGATAGGAGAAGCAATTATGAGAGCAACTTTACAAATATATCAATGTCAGTGGATGGGTAGTTTACAGTGGTGAGATCAGATGATTTTGGGTCATACTACAAGGTGAACTTATCTAGTGATTGTGTATCTCTTATAGATCCTAAAAATATAAAACTACTTTATTTTCATCAGCTTGGATCTACATATATAATTAGGATATTAGAAGCACCTTACCATTACCAAAACATTGAAGAGAACATTCTAAATTGTTAAAAATAGTCGAGTTTAAAGATATATAGGTCAAATTGAATTATAGTTTTGAAAAATTCAATAGAAAATTAATGTATCTTAGCCATGTAGCATTTTCCCCTAAGAAATGCAATTTCTAACTGAGAGGTTCTGGGTGAAAAGGCAAAAAAACTATGAATCTAGTGCCAAGATTTTTGAGCTCCAAATTAAATATAGGATAAGTGTTTAGAAGTCTTGGATATAGAACATGTAGATAATTTAGGTTTAAGAACCATGATGTGTTTAAGACGCTCCCAAAGAAAAATACCCTAATATACAAGACACCAAAGAAACTTTATGATTTTGGGGTATAGTTTGGCGTTCCATATGCAGTTGAGTTTGAGAAGCTAGATTCTAACTGAGGATTTCAAAATCCATTGCTTTCTAAGCTTAACCATGTCCAAGGAGAATCCACTCATAATAATATAGAGGATAACAAGAGAGTAATTACTCAAAGAAGTGTCATAATTCCATCCCTAATGCTTACACTAATCAATCAAAGGTTACATATCCATTTTATTAAGTATGACATCTAGCATAAAATCTTGAATATGAATGATAGAAGGTAATATTGAGCTTAAAAATTAAAACTTACTTTGTAAATAAGGCCCCATAATCAAATCTGTAGATGACACAAGATCTCAAATAGTGGCAATGAGTTTTATAAGAAACTATAGTGATTTATACCTGGAGTTTCAATGAGAAGAAAATTGGTACTTGTAATTATATGGGACTACTATAGATTATGATATTTGAATGAAAGACCAATTCTTAACCCATAACCAACCAATTTGAGGTGAGGCTTTACATATTAAAAAGTTATCTTAATGTTTTTTTTTCACAAATGACCCCTCAATTTGATTAAGATAGAAGTAATCAAAATAATGAGAAATAATATATTTTTATAAAAAAAATTCCATAGGGAGACCCTGTAAAAATGTAAATGGTTAGCAAGATTTTCGAAGCCTCATTTCTTTCAATAACCCTCATTGTCCACTATGCATAGAGAATGATGTTTTATTTGTATATACCAATAATTCCCATGCATCCCTTCTCATAAGGAAGGTAACAAATATCCCAATTAATTTCATGAAATATTCTAGTATTCTTAACATAATCCCATATAAAGTCTCTGATAAATTTAGATAACCTATCATATGAGGCCTTTAAGGGAGCCCAATAGGTTAAGTAGTAGGCATGAGTGGCTGCATGAATCTTTTTAGAAACATGAAATTTTATTACTGAGGAAAAGGCTTGATGATCTAGTAGGTAATTATTTTATCTAATATTTCAACCACATACTAACTTGATTTGTTGGGAGATCTATCAAAAGGAAAGGGATTTCCTAGTAAATTGAATTTCTATGCCTTTCTAATTTGTTTCAACTAATATTATTTGCACCAATACAACACCCAAATACTTAATTAACATTTCACAAATGGTTCGTTCTTCATGCTTGTAGATAATGAGGCTTCATTGAAAGAAGCATTACATTGCCTTGGCATTTTTTGAAAATATTATACCTTTAACCTACAATGGGATAAAATATGTATATACATATACATATACATATACATATACATATACATATTATATATACATATTTTATCCCATTATAGGTTAGAGGTATAATATTTTCAAAAAATGCCAATGCAATGCAATGCCTCTTTTAATGAAGCCTCATTATATACAAGCATGAAGAAAGAGCCATTTTTGAAATGCTAATTAATTAGCTAGGTGTTGAATTTAGGAAGATGAATTACTCAAATCAAGCCATAATCATCTCTATGATAAATAATATAGAAAAAATCTTCAAAAGTTTAAACATATAGATCTAGACTGAGAGGGAAACCTTTCTAGTTAGAGCAAGAAAATCCACAATGAGAGGACTTATGGCCATTGATGGCTAAACTAGCTGAGGCATCATAGAGGATAGTTTGAAAAATTGAAATAAAAAGTTCACCAAACTTGAAGGCTTTAAGCACACCAAGGGTAAATGACCACTCAATATGATCATAAGTGTTTTCAAAGTCAATCTTGAGGAATATGGTTCTATTCAAAGAGGCATGTGCCCACTCAATTCCTAACTAGAATAAATGATATTATCCAAAATGTATAAAATTTTGATAAATCATGTTTACTCTAGTTTAATAATATGGTAAGTTTATAAAGATGATGGATAAAAAGGGACCTACCCATGGACATGTTTATCCTAAAAATTAAAAAAAATGAATTTCTATAGATAATTTGAGATGGATACACTCAAAATTTGAAGATGATAAAATAAAATTAGTTGTATCATTTCAAGTCTAGTTTCCAAAACATTATTTTTAAAATCAAAATGGTTAATTATAACTGCATCAAACATCTAACATTTTAAAAATAACTCTTAAAAAAAAAAAAAAGAGAAAGATTAGATAACTAGTTGTGTGGCCCCTCATTTTTTGACCACCTTTTAATATTGTTTGAAATCACTCAATGGTGAAATTTTAGCTAAGATCGTGTAATTTGTGACTTATATTTTTCAATAAATATATAAATTTTAATTAATCTTAAAAGAAAATAGATCCTAAAAACAAATGAAATAATGGATAACCAATCATGCAACCAATTCTAACTACCTAAAAAAAAGAAAATTAGTTTTTTTTAATGCATGTATAAGGAGGCTTAGTTTTTACCAAAAGCATTTTTTGAATTTAGAGTAGGGAAAAAAAATACACAAAAATATATAGGCATGTATATTTGTGACATGTAGTACCTCTAGAAAACTATAGTTAGAAATAAACATAGATGAAAACCTTAAAATAGTAAAAAAATTTAAAAATCATATATCTGGAAAGAGGAGAGCATGTTCGTCATTTTAGTAATAATTACATGAATTGTCTCAATGAAATTCATAACTTGTTTTTGGCAATGGAAGTGGAATTTTCTTATTTTCTATCAAAGATATAAGATTTGGTCTTGTGTTGACATATACAAGCCATTTTTGAGCCAAAAGGCCTGGTTTTTTATTAAAACATAGCATAATGTGTATGTACAATAAAATGTATGCACTATATGGCATACATGTTATTTTTTAATGATGTCATGAAAGGGTAAAATGCAAGAGGGGGATGAATTACAAGGTGGGAGGTGGAAGTTTACTAAAATAAATGTATAAATTTATGTTTATATTATTACATTTATATTTTAAATTTATAATCATTATACTTTAAATTTATTTTAATAAATACAAGAAATTAGGGTCACTCTGCATCTTATAGAATCAGTCTCACAACTATGTGCTTTACAATGTGAGAGATAGTTTTTCAAAGTTCAATTTGGTTGGTACTTAGGCATTTTTAAGTTTTTAGTATTGAAAATATGGATTTTAGCATATAATGTTTTCAATTGATATCCATTTTGGGTAAATATATAGTGATTTGTGAGGTTTTGGCACCTTTCATATTACTTACTAGCATTTTTAGGAGTCCTAGGTTTGTCAGAATTAAGGTTTACAAACTAATGCACACTCAAACACTCCTATATTCTAATTTTACTTATGATTAGCTTCCTTATAGGCAAAAGAATGACTGAATAACACCATAATCATTTGTGACTATGGTAAATAAGGACAATTTGGGCCAAGTTTATTCATGGTCACCCAAATTCAATTTGAATTCATGTCAAACTAGTGTGAAATCGAAAACATAGTTTACATTTGTTGTTGATGCACATACCACCCATTCATGCTAATTTTACTTATGGTTAAGTCCATATAGGCCAAAAGCAACATAAAAATACCATTTCTACTTATAACCAAGGTAAATGCAAATAATAGGCCCCCCACACTAATGAAACCCATATATAATGAATCCTATTCAATGATGTCATATAGTTAAAACCATCTATCATATTAATAATGTAGGAATTAGCCATCATGTCATGTTGCCCACAACCATTTCATTATGTATTAGATCAACATCATGAAATACCTAGAAAGACAACATCACTCTATTCTATGGTATGGATATGTATTGCATCACAAAAATCTACATTGGGTGATTTTGGTCATATCATACATATTACATATGTAATGTACTAGAATTGAATCATTGATAGACTTGTTCAGTCATTGATAGACTTATTCATTGGATAGAGTGAACTAGATATGGTTGATATCATTGATGGACCATTGCTCCTATCTTTATTGACTCTAAATATATCTCTAAATCCATTTATTAGGTCTATGTGTTAATATATATTTTTTCAATCAAACTATATATTGTGTCAGTGTCAATGAAACTCCCTCATCTAGCCTCATGTTCCCTAAACACACCCTCATCAACCATCATCATCCATAATCATTCATACAACACTTCTCTTCATACTCAATCACTCCCTCATTGATCCTCATCACCCCTAATCATACTTGATTACTTCATGGTCTCCTATTCCCTTTATTTCTTTTCTTTTCAAGATTGTCAGTCCCATAGTGTATGCGCTTTGGAACAAAATGGAAAAACTTTATTTAGTGCATCCTAACAAGTGCATTTTTTTTATGATTGATTTGATAAAATAATTGAAAGAGTCTATTGATACTAAAATAGGCATTAAACACTTTTTTGTAAAATTTTACATATATCAACCTTAAAAACACATGTTTTAGATGTTAATCACTCAACCATGGGATTTATGATTGTCCTATCATGATCTTCTTAATTTCATTTATTAAGAAATCGCCACCTATAAAGTAAACAATGTTTAAAAAAGAGAGGATTAGATTGTCATTGCAAATAAGAAAGTCACATCTAGGGAATAAAAAACCTAAACTAACTAATAAATTTTCTAATATAAAATGCCAAAAAAAGCTATCCAAAATGTAAAAAATGGTATTCCCCTCCCCTCCATGTTTCTTAAATTGAATGTACATTAATGTGAATTTAACATCTATTTGATAGTCATAAGGTAGTTTCAGTCTTAAATTTCATTTAACCAATATATGGAAGGTTGTTCTTGTTTAGAGAATTCAATTGAAATTTTATAATATATTGGGCATAAATGGAGTCTAGAGGTTGTTGTCTTAATATATCAAGCAATTCATATAGTTTTCTATGTTTGAGGTACCACTTTACTATCAATAGAGGAACAAAATATGAATGATCAGACAGTTCATATAAAAACTCAATATATTAAATGACCAAAGCCTACCCTAAAAATTAAGTACAACATAGATAAACATGGCACACCATAGATAATTAGATAAGGAAAATATAGACAATAATCACATTTTCAAACACTAAATTTTTTAACAGTGATTCCCTTAAATATTAAAAATACCACCCTAAGAAGTCAGAACTTAAACATGATAACAATAAAAAGATACAAAAAATCCCACTTGAAAATTGGTTGCAAAACAACTAGACAAGTGATAAAATCATTAAGGAATCTTCCTTAGATGAGGTGATTAAGAGGAGACTTCTTCTTAAAAAAGAGGTTACCCCTAGAATCTATAAGGCCCCAAAAATCCACTAAACAAACATACCTCTTAGGGCAATTGTGAAGATCTCTAAATCTCCTACTTATAATCTTACAAATTTTTTAGCTTCAAAGTTAAAATTATTAGTAGGGAAAACTTTTTCCTATATTCATGAATCTATAGAATTTGTCAGCTTCATCGAAAATAAAATGGTTGATGACAATGAATTAATTATGAGTTTTGATGTTGTATCCCTCAACACTAATGTTTCAATTGGGGATGCCATTGATATGGTGCAGGCTTGAATTGATGGAGAAACAACTAAGTTAGCATCTCTTTTTCTTAGATCCACTTTTTCCCTTTAAAGGGGACATTTTTGAAAACACAAAAGGGATGAGGATGGGATCCCTTATATCTAATTATGGCAAACCTATATATGTAAAAATTTGAAGAGAGACTTCTCCATACCTTTCATCTAAAACCTAAATGGCAGAAAATATATGTTGATGATCCCACCATGTGCTGGCAACATGGTAGAAATCCCTAGAGTACTTCCACTCTCACATAAATAATTTGGTTCCAAGTATTCAATTCGCCAAGGAGGTTGAACATGAAGGCAACTTACCCTTCTTGGATGTACTCTTGTCTCACAAAGAAGATGGTTCTCTTGCACACAAAGTTCATCATAAAAGTACACACATAGACCATTATTTGCATGCTAATTCTCATCATCACCCTACCCAAAAATAAAGTATGTTGAAAACTCTTGCCATTAGGGATTTAAGGGTATATAATGACAATAACCTAAACAATAATTTAACCATCTTATAGACGTTTTTAATAAAAATGTGTATAAAGGTAAGCAAATATCAAGATATTTTAAACAAGCCAGAGACATGCACACTAGACAACATAATATTGCCACCTCCAAAGCTAAAGAAACAACCTTTATTCCATATATTAAAGAGATGTCCAATAAGTTTGCTCGTATCTTAAAATACCAGAACATCTCCACCACCATTAACCTGTGAACAAACTTTGGCAATCATTAAAATTAATCAAAAACTAGATTGAACCTTTTTCAAGAAGTGGAGTTTACAAAATAGAGTCTCTTTTGGCATTCCATACATTGGAGAAACATGTAGATTTATCCAAACAAGTATCAAATAACACGCAACAAACATCAAACTAGAGAAGTTGGAAAAATTAGCTCTAGCAGAACACTCCCACAAAACCAAGCATTCTATTTGTATTGACAAAATGAAAGTTCTTGAAGTAGAAACCATTTTTAAGAATGCAAGTTAAGGGAGTCAATAGAGATTGGTAGGCACTCTCTAAGTTTAAAATTGTGATGTTGGGACAGGTCTTAACCCAATGTGGAGACCGATCATTAAAAAGTTAAAAAATGTTGTCACTTATGGTAGTATGGTCTTCCTTGTGTGCAATATCTCTATTGTTATATTTTGAGCCAAACTTTTAACTTACGTATCCATTTTATTTGTCTTATGTTTCTTATCTTAAAAGTTTTTAACCTATTTTTTTCAATTTAATTTTTAGCATAGAATTTGTTTGGTCCACTCTCCCCCTACGCAAACCATGGATGTGCTATTTTTTGACATTTTTTAGATGGTTTATCCTAGTAACATTCATATGCATTTACTTCTTTTCTTCCTATTCAATAACTTGTAACACCTTAAAAGTATTTAAAAGGAAGTTGGGTCTACAGTTCTAATCATTTTCTTGTGTAATTCCTAATGTTGAATCACAGAGAGTGATTTGAAACACGTCAATAAAAAACTACATACAGTTGTATGAAAAATCATCTTAGTCAATAATAATATTGTTTCAAACCCTGACTTATGTATCCTTTTTGATTGTCTTATGTTTCTCATCTTAAGAGTTTTTAAACTATAATTTTTGGCATATAATTTGTCTAGTCCACTCTTCCCCTATGCAGCCCATAGGTGTGCTATTTTTTGACATTTTTTTCATTGTTTATCCTAGCAACATTCATATCCATTTACTACTTTTCTTCTCGTTCAACAGCTTGTACCACCTTCAAAATATTTAAAAGGAAGTTGGGTCTGTAGTTCTAATCATTTTTTTGTGTAATACCTGATGATGAATCACAGAGAGTGATTCGAAATGCGTCAGTCAAAAACTACATACACAGTTACACCCATAAATCACTTACTCATTCATATGGACTGTGAAAACATCAAAACTCTTAATATTATTATTACTTGAGGCATTCACATTAGCATTTGAAATAATACCTTTATTTTGTTCATCCCTTTGGTTGCTGACAAAATGACAATTTGAAGGGGGAAAAAAAGCGAAAAGTCTCTAAAATACAAATAAACATCTTATAAATTCGAAGAAACATATTAAACATCAACAAAAGAAAATTAAATTAAAATATTAATTATATTTCAAGTGCATCCATTTAGTTCCAGAAAGTCCATATAATTTACACTCAAATTTTAAATATATTTTTAAAATGAATTCTCTCCACAAAATAATTTATTAAAATAAATTATTCTAACCATTTATAAATATTGAATAATCTCGTAAAACTTTTGAAACCAATAGTTTTCCTACTTCGATTGTTGAATTGTTTAACGGTGATGCTAAATACCTCCCTAAGAAGTCGGAACCCAAAAAACATAACAATAGAAGGACAAGGAAATTCCCACCGTCCGTTCAACAATAAATGGATCAGGTGTAACTTTTGAATGGTATAAAATTTAAATCATTGAAAGGTCATTTTCGTCCTTTTTTTTCCGCAGCAATGTATCAACCTCGCTTCTTTCATTTCCTCTAAATTTTCTTCCATTCTTCTTCAGATTGTGGATGAGAATATAAATGCGGCAAAGATTTTCATAAAGATTACTGCCCGACACGCACACCATGACGAAAGCCCAATGACGATTAGTTGTCCTCTAGAGAAAGTTTGGGCTGATCTTCTACGCAATGGACTGGATTTTGCCACATTCCGGACAATACCCTATACTATAAGATGATTTAATTTAATGATTCAATTTAATGTAGTGATGTCTTTGGAGGACAAACTTATTAGAAATTATGTTAAATGCTTGCAGAGTTTTAGTTTTGGATTAAATGTTTTTAAACAATGCAAGGTATTGCCAAAGTACAAGTGTTAGTGTGTGGAGGAAATTATGTAGAAAAAAAAAATTCCATAAAGATTAATGCGAGGCATGCACAAACTCCCTAGAAATATTGCCCAAATTTTAGGTATGCTCTGGTTATATTGGAAACTTCCTAAAAATATTTACAAAACTAAAACTAACGTCTATACAACCCAATGGATTCATTTTTTCCAATGTTGGGACAACATGCAATTGCTTGGAAGGTATTAAAGAAGTCCATGGAGATATTATTAGCAGTGGGTTTTAATTTGATTTGTTTATAAGGAATAATCTTGTATGTATGTATATATGTGAAGCATTAGATCTTTACTTTACAAAAATGTAAAATACAAAGAAAAAATATATATTAATTTTAAAATGTAGAATGCATATGACCCCTTCCCAAATTAAAAAAGAAAATAATATAAAAAGTACATCAAAATTTGTTTTTTTATTTATATTTTATAACACACTCGGCTCTTTCTATCTCTTAGTTAATTGTCAATTGTTTAGATGATAATTTCTCGATTTTATCAAAAGAGTTTACTCTAAAATACTATCGTATGCTTTTTGAATTTCCATTATAAGCAGTCCTACACTACATCTTGCACTACTTATAACTCTGTTGCTTTATGTCCTTGTTTTGTATGTTAGATTTTGTTTAACAGTAACATATATCAAAGTTGTTATCTTGTACGTATAAGGATAATACAATAAAATAATACTTTTTGAATATTATTGGCCCGAGCCGGGTGTTAAATCGGTCCATATTGAAAAATAAGTAAATATGCCATTATTCTATCCCTATTTCAATGCATGGAACTAATTTCAATGCATAAAACTAATTTCAACTTTAGTTTCTTCTTAGATAACAATGTGATTTTAATTAATGTTATTTTTATTTTTTAATTAAAACTTGTTAACATATTTTTACGTCAAAATAAATATAGTTACAATAAAAAAGTGGTTAGATGGTATTTACGACTATATCGGTAACAAATGCGATTCATAATTATAAAGTAAAAATATCAAATAAACATGATTACTTAAAAGTATTGACAAAATAATAAATAAAAACATCAATACATGTGTGAAATTATTCAACAGGAAATAACACTAAAAAGTTATGGTGGTGGATAGTCTTTGGGGGGAGGGAGGGACTAAATAGCCCAAAAAAAGGGATCTCCCAAAGGTAGATCTTGTGAAACCCACCCATCTTTGATATTCTCTATAGGATTCAATGAAATTATGTTTTCTAAAGCAATAGGCATAGGAATGTAAATTGCCATTTTATTTCCAACTTGCATAGGCAAAGGCCGCTGATATGAACAAACAAAAAACTTTGTGTGATAGTGGGATCCATTCCCCCACCTCAATTGAGAAGGTAGGATATGTGATTATGGGAGTAATTCCACCAATGTATCAACATCGGTAGAGGGATAGTTTACAGTGGCAAGACCAGAGGATTTGAAATCATACTACAATGTGAACTTACCCAATGGTCAAGTAGCTCCTGTAGATCTTTAACATTTTGAGATACTTTATTTTCATGATCTTGGATCAACATATAGATTGAGGATATTGCATGTAATTTATCATTAAAAAAATTCTAAATTATTTTAAAAAGCTAAGTTTCTAAACATGTTGAGATTAAATTAAATTATAGTTGATAAAACTTGTATAGAAAATAAAATTATGTTAGCCATTAAGCATTTCCCCCTACATAAATCAATTCTTTAATTGATAGGCTTCGGGTGAAAAGGCAAAAATAAACAATGAATCTAGTGCTATGATTTGTGAGCTTTAGAATAGATATACAACAAGTGTTTAAAATCCTTGGATCTAGAACATGCAGGGAATTTAGGGTTAAAAACCATTACGTATTCAAGATGATCCCCATGAAAAATACCCAAGTATACAAAGCACCAAATAAATTTGAAAAGTTTAGGATGTAGTTTCACATTCCATATCTTGTTGAGTCTGAGAAGCCACATTCTATTTGAGAATTTCAAAATATATTTCTTTTTAAGCTTAAAAAAATCCAAGGATAACAGATTCATATTATGATAGAGGATACTAGGTTAGTAATTGCTCACATAAGTGCAAAAAAATCCATTGATAATCCACCCCCTAAACAATTGAAGGTTGTAAACTCATTTTATGAAATATGACATATAACATCACTATTTAATATGAAAAATAGAAGGTAGTTATAAACATAACTAGAAATTCTTTAATAAAGTAAGTCACATAATCCAATCCTGGATGACATAAGATTTTTAATAGTGACAATGCATTTTATGAAAAACTGAAAGGATTTAATACTTGAAAGTTCAAAAATATAGAGACTAATACTTATCATGATATGAGACTACTAAAGATTATGACCTTTAAATGAAAGACCAATTTTGAACCCACCACCGACCAATTTGAGACTATGAAGACACTTGCCATTTTAAATAAAATTAAATAGAAATTATTGATTTCTTACTCCATTGTTTAATGATTAATTGTACCTAGTTTTTATTGTGGCTTCCTATACATGGTTACATTCCTAAACTAACCAATCCTTCACATCCATATATGGAAGAAGTTATTTCTTCATCTCATCAACCCTAAAAAATTATATTTCCTCTTCACCATTATATTCTTAAACTAACCAATCCTTCACATCCATATATGGAGGAAGTTATATCTTCTATCTTATCAACAAAAAATATCTATATTTCCTCTTCACCATTCTAAACATTATATAGTCATTAAACATTATTATAATCATTAACCTTTTCCACCCATTTCATGATGATATATTTCATAATCTCTTTTAAAATATCCTATCATGCTAAGGATTATGAAATTTTAATCTTAAGATAGTCTTGTTTTTGCTTGGGCCCATTCCCAACTCATAAAATATCCTAATGCAATGCATTTTCCCATAGATCCAAAATGGTTCCATCATATTTTATATAAATACAAAATATTATATAAATTTTATTATATTTATAAGTATAATTTACAATGATTATTAAATTTGGTGGTGAATTGTAATGTTTTTAAATTATTAACAATAAAATGTAAATTTGACGTCTACATAATTGTAATAAAATAGATTCAACTTTAAACTTGACATTTATTTGATTTTAATATGGAAAGGTTTTATTGTTCTAATAATTTAGTTGCATAAACATAATATATTAGAAATACGATAGACTTAAAAAATTAGTGTGTTGATATAAAAGAGATTCTTATTTAACCCAATATATTAGTGTAACTAAATGCCATCTATCATCAATCATTAAAAAAATTATAAAAATAATAATATAGTCATTAATTAAAAAAATATAACAATTTTAAAATAAACACTTTAAAATTAATATTAATTGAATTTAAAAAAAAAAAAAATCATTACTCATAATATATCTTTACTAATTATTTTTTAAAAATAACCTTGTTGAATCTATTAAATAAAATGAAAATTAATATATTCAAGAAAATATTAAGACATGTTCTCCCAACATAATTGACATTTACCTTAAGGTTATTAAATGTGATTTATATTTTTAAATATTAAATATGATTTATATTTTGTGAATGTTTTTGTAAATGCAAAGTGTAGTTTAATATATTTGAATCTTTATTCTTTTTTCCTTAGATTTATTTTACATGCATAACATTTGTAAGAAAGTTTACTTTAAAGAAAATGGAACTTATCAATATATTTGTTATTCAATAATAATAATAATAATAATAATAATAATAATAATAATAATAATAATAATAATAATAATGGTTAATATTTATAATTTTGTATTCATGTCAATATAAAACATAATTTAATGCAATAAATCAAAACTTCCAATTAAACATACAAATTTTTAAAAAAAAAAAAAATTAAAATTTAAATCATTTAAACTCATAAAAACCAAAATTATGTCACATTATCCCACTCTCTATTTAACCTATTTAAAAAAAATGATCTTATTTGTCACGTCATCTCAACCATTTTAAAATCACCACTTTAAATCTAATGCACACATAGCAAATTATTAGCATGTCACTACCAAATTTTCACTCTTTCCACCATATCATTGGAGACATGAGGATTAATAATTACTATAGATTATTTTTAAACATTTGGTATCATCCAAAGGTTTCATTTAGTTGGGTCAAACTTTTGAAACGTTGAATAGTTTAAGGGTTTGCGCATGGAGGATTTAAAGTCATTACCTCTAGAATAGTTTTGAACAAACTTTTGAAACGTTGAATTGTTTAACGAGATGCCAATAAATACGCAGAATATCTCCCTAAGAAGTCGGAATCCAAAAAGATAACAATAAAAAAGACAAGCAAAATCCCACCAGGTGGGAAACATGGAATACATCGTGTTGTTTGGAATGCTATAAAACTCAAATCATTGAAGCTCATTTTCAACCTTTTTTCCCCAACGTGCCTTCCGTTCAACCCCACCTCCAAAATAGCTCATGAATATATCACCTCGCTTCATTCATTTCCTCTAAATTTTCTTGTATTCTTCTTCAGATTGTGGAGGAGAATATGAACACGATAAAGATTTCCATAAAGATTAGTGTCCGACCCGCACATCCAATGACGATTGCCCAATGACGAAAGCCCAATGACGATTGCAGGACGGTACCATCTAAGTTTCGGCTAATCATGTATGCAATGGACTGGATTTTGCCACATTCCGGACAATACCGTATTCTATAAGATGCCACAACCCATCTTATATCTTATATTGTATACTGTAATTTTATTTCTGCTTGCCAAAACTGCCATGGAAATTACAGACTTAATCAAGTTTGAGAAATTTGGACGTGATTTGCTCGGTGAGGATGCAATCTCTGCATGCACTCTCCTTCAGTATCGCCATTTCGCGGAAGAATCCAGGGATTTTAAAGCAAATTGTGACCTATTATTGGAGGCGGCGGCTGAGGTGGTTCCTCTGAGTAATACTTTAAACAAAGTAAGAAGGCGGTACAGAGGCGTGAGGGAGAGACCTCGGGGGAAATTTTCATCAGAGATACGAGACCCTGGCAAGAAAAGACGGCTTTGGCTGGGCGCCTTCCCCATGGCGGAAGTGGCCGCTACTGCATATGACCGTGCTGCCTTCAAAATACGCGGACCCAGAGCTATGCTCAATTTTCCACTCAACGTGAAGTCCTCTTCCACTGAAATAAATAATTTATGAGGTTGTAAGATTGTTTAGGAATATCTTACAATATTATTACACA
>JARHVA010000429.1:4765000-4792500 GCA_037957365.1 Torreya grandis
TAAAAAACTCACCAAACTTTAAGGCTTTAAGTATGGTGATGGTAAATGACCACTCAATATGATTACAAGTGTTTTCAAAGTCAAGCTTCAGAAATATGGTTTTATTCCATGAGGCATGGGCACATGTAATTCCTAATTTAAAAAAAAATGATATTATACAAAATGTATCAAATTTTGATAAACCATGTTTACTCTAGTTCAATAATAGGTTAATTACACAAATATGGTGGACAAAAAGGACCTACCTGACATGTTTATTGTGAAAATTGAGAAATTTTAATTTTTATAGATAATTTGAGATTAATACACTTAAAATTGGAAGATGATCTAACAACATTAGTTATATCATTTCAAGATTAATTTTTAAAACACTATTTTTGTTTAAAAATTGTTAATTATAGCAAGGTCAAACATCTAAAATTTGAAGAACTTAAAAAAAAGGAAAACAAGGTAGATAGTTGGTTGTATGACCCCTCACTTTTTGAGGACTTTTTAATATTGTTGGAAACCATTTGGTGAAAATTTAGATAAAATCATGTAGTTTTTGAGCTATAT
This sequence comes from Torreya grandis, assembly GCA_037957365.1. Lineage (NCBI taxonomy): Eukaryota > Viridiplantae > Streptophyta > Pinopsida > Cupressales > Taxaceae > Torreya > Torreya grandis. Next base: position 4,765,556 of record JARHVA010000429.1, read on the forward strand.
TTTTCTATAATTTTTTAGTAAATATATATAATTTCATTAATTTTAAAAGTAAATAGATCTTAAAAATTAATAAAATAATGGATAGCTAGCTATACGACCAACCCTAACTATCTAAAAAATGAAAAACTAGTTTTTATTTAATTCATGTAGAATGACGTCTATGTTTCTATCATAGTCTATTTATAATTTTGAGTAATGAACAAAAATATGTAAACAAATATAGGCATGTATATTTGTGGCATGTAATGGTCTAAGAAGCTATAGTTAGAAATAAATATAGATGAAAACCTTAAAATAGTATAAAAATTAAAAAATCATATATTTAGAAAGAGGCAAGCATGTTGTGTGTTGTCATATCCAAGCCATTTTTGAGCCAAAAAGCTTGGCTTTTGAGATCCAACATACCATAGTGTCTATGTGCAATAACACGTATGCACTATAGGGCATACATGTTATGTTCTAATGAAGTCATGGAAGGGTAAAATGCAAGAGGAAGATGAATTACAAGGTGGGAGGTGGTGGTTTACTAAAATAAATGTACATTTATTTTAGTAAATATAATAAATTAGGGTCACTTTGCATCTTATGGAGTTGGTCTCACAATTGGGCCGTTTATGATGTGGGAGATAGTTTTTCAAAGTCCAATTTAGTCAATACTTAGACATTTTCAGGGTTTCAGTATTGAACCTATGGATTTTAGCACATAATGTTTACAATTGATATCCATATTTTGGTAAATATATAGTCAATATTAATGTTTTGGCACCTTTCAGATTACTTTCTAGCATTTTTAGAAGTCCTAAGTTTGTCAAAAATAGAGTTTAAAAAATAATGCACACCTAACCATTCCTATATTCTAATTTTACTTATGACAAGGTTCCTTATAGGTAAAATATCACAAAAAAAATCACAATCATTTATGACTATAGTAAATAAGGATAATTTCAGCCACATATACATTCGGTCAACCCAGTTCAATTTTAATTCATGTCAATGTGGTGTACATGGGAAAACATAGGTTACATTTATGACCGATGCATACCCAACCACCCATTCATGCCAATTTTACTTGCAATTAAGTCCATTATAAAATAAAAGTGACAAAAAAAAAACTGTTTGTACTTATGACCAAGGTAAATACAAATAATGGGCTCATCACAATGATGAAACCCATACATAATGAATACCATTCAATGATGTCATGTAGTTGAAACTATCTATCATATTAATAAGGCAAGAATTAGACATCATGTCATGTTACCCACAAACATTTTCTATGTATCACATCAACATCATGAAATACTTATAAAGATGACATTGCTCTATTCTATGATATAGATATGTATTGCATCACATAAATCTACATTGGGTCTTTTTGGTCATATCATACATATTACATATGTAATTTACTAGACTTGAATCATTGATAGACTTGTTGAGTCATTGATAGACTTATTCAATGTATAGTGTGAACTAGATATAGTTGATAGCGTTGATGTACCTTCTCTGCTATCTCTATTCACTCTAAATCTATTTCGTAATCCATTTATGGGGTCACAGTGCTAGTTAATATTTTTTCAATCAAACTATATATTGTGTCAGTGCCAATGAAACTCTCACATCTACCCTCATTTTCCCTAAACACAACCTCATCGACCCTCATCATCCGTCATCATCCATAATCATTCCCTCATCACCTTTCACCATATCTAATCACTCCCTCATTGACCCTCATCACCCGTCATCATGCCTAACCATTCCCTAGTCTCCTAGTCCCTTTGTTTCTTTTTGTTTTTTTAATATTGTTAGTCTGATATTGTGTGTGCTTTGTAACAAAATGGAAACATTTTATTAGTACATCCTAACAAGTGCATTTTTTTTAGGCTGATTTGAAAAAATAATTGAAAGAGGCTATTGATACTAAAATAGGCACTAAACACTTTTTGCAAAACTTTACATAAATCAACTTCAAAACACATGTTTTAGATGTTAATCACTCAACCAACGGAGTCATGATTGTCCTATCATGCTATGGTTAAGTTTGCCCGTTAAGAAATCATCACCTAAAAAGTAAACAATGTTTGAATAAAGGAGGATTGGATTGTCATTGCGAACAAGAAAATCACATCTAAAGAATAAAAAACCTAAACCAACTAATAAAATGTCTAATATAAAATGCCAGAAAGAGCTATGAAAATGTAAAAATGGTATCCGCTCCCCTCCATGTTTGTTAAATACAATGCCCACTATTTGTTAAGCTTCAAAAATGGTATTCCCCTCCCCTCCATATTTCTTAAATTGAATGTCCATTATTGTGAATTTGACATCTATTTGATAGTCATAAAATAGTTTCAGTGTTATAATTCATTTGACCATCATATAGAAGATTTTTTTAAATTTAAAGAATTCAATTGAAAATTTGTATTATATTGAGTACACGATGAAATTTACTAAAATAACAAAACATAAATAACCATACAATTCATCTTAACAATTCGTATAATCACATGATTTATCAAATAACCAAAGTCTGCCCTAAAAATTAAAGTACAACATAAATTTTAGACAACAATCACAACTTCAAGCATGAAATTGGTTAACGATGATGCCATTAAATATGCAAAATACCACCCTAAGAAGGCGGAACTTAAAAACGATAGCAATAAAAAGACAAGCGAAATCAACGGCTCGTTTTGATCAATTTCGGCCTTTTTCCCAACGTACCTTCCGTTCAACCCCGCCTGCCCTTAACTTAGAATATCAACACGACAATTCCTCTAAATTTTCTCGTATAATTCTTCATATTGTGGAGGAGAATAGGAACACGACAAAGATTTCTCTGACTATTATTAATTTGACTTAAGCATAGTGCGTGGCACGCATACCATGACGATTGCAGCACGTTTCTAAACTGCAGAGAGAGTCGGTTGATCTTCTTCGCCACAACCCATCTTATATTATATAGTGCCATTTTAATTCTCGTTGTCAAAACTGACATGGAATTTACACATTTAAGCAAGTGTGAGAAATTTGGACTTGATTTGCTCGGTGAGGATGCAATCTCTGCATGCACTCTCCTTCAGCATAGCCATTTCAGCGCAGATCCCAAGGATTTTAACGAAAATGGTGACCTATTATTTGAGGAGGCGGTCCACGCTGTTCCTGTGAATGATATTGTACGCAAAGTTGACGCTTCAGAAACTAGAAACGGAAGAGTAAAAACGCAGTACAGAGGCGTGAGGCAGAGACCATGGGGAAAGTTTGTAGCAGAGATACGAGATGCTGCCAAGAAAAGGCGGCTTTGGCTGGGCACCTTTCCCACAGCGGAAGCTGCCGCTGCTGCATATGACCGTGTTGCCTTCAAAATACGCGGAGCCAGAGCTTTGCTCAATTTTCCAATCAACCTGATGTCGTCTTCCACTGAAATAAAAAAGTTGAAGACTTGCCAGTTAATGTATTCTATAAAGTAGGGGTAGGGTTTGGGTTTGCAACGAGGTTGTCAGTTCTTCGAATAGCTTTTTAGGTTGTAAGATTGTTTATGAGTATGTTATAATATTACGGCACGATTGAGAGAGCCTTAGTCAATAAGAATGTAACCATAAGATTGATGTTAAACACAATAACAATGCAAATGCCTACGACTCCAATCCAGTGATGTCTCTTTGTGATGTTTCCGTCTGATTTGTTTTTCGGGAATGCTCTTGTAACAAGACATATATAATTAGCATAAGGTACTTAAACTTTGGCACTACCTTCTACATGTAGAAAGGATACAACAGAACTTTGGCACTGTAGTAAAAAAAATGTACAAGACATATGAGAAAAAGCAGCACTGTAAACAATACTCTGAAACTTGTACTCTTGATAAACCCACTTTATGCGTTTTGTCATAACTATCGTCCTTTTCTCTCTCCTAAATTAATTGTGTTTTGATTAGATTTAGATGGTTATTTCTATGTTTTATTTGTGAATGTTACTCTAAAATAATTTAGCTGCTCAACAAATGTTGGGCAGAGCAAATGATATAAAACTTGGTTTGATGGTTTTATCTTGGGTATCGAGTTTCTTAAGAAAGAGCAGTTTTTATACTGTTTTTCAGTTGCAGCCATTTTATCCCTTGTGTAACTAACGTCATCAAAACTATTGTCCAGGAGACAGAGCACGTCATTAATTTGCCCAATCATGCCCCATGCCTCTGATACGAGTTATAGTCGATCACTAAACAGACATCTACAGGGCCAAGGTCAAAACCCTTTGCTCGTTCTCGGGCATTGGCTCGACAGCGAGGACCAAATCGTCAAATCTATGGAAGAAGCATCGGTTTTTTACCAAGATATAATTCACAATCGCTGGTGTTTTGGGCGTTTCCCTCGTTGTTTGTTTCTCCAAAAATCCAGTAATGAAATCCTAGATAAACTTTTGGAGAAAAAGAATCCAGATTTTCCGTAGAGCAGTGAGGTTGGAGAAGCTTCGGGGACGCTGGTGCAGCCCATGGATAACGAGCTGGTGGGCAACTTCGTTCAAGAGAAGTTGTCATCGCTGGAAACGTGGCTGATGCAAGATGAGAGTCTGCGTATTATTGGTGTGTTTGGCATGCCTGGCCTGGGAAAGACGTGCCTGTTGAAGTAAAACAACAAAAATGAAAAGGTAGTCTTTTTCTTTAAACTAGTAATTTGGGTAATTGTATCTCATGACCATGACATGTCTGCGATGCAACAACAAATGTTTGACAGATTAGGTCTGAATGTGTCATCCAATTTGAGTAATGACGAATCCACAAAGAGGTTGCATTCATTTTTGTGCGAAAGGAAACTACTATTCATTCTCGATTAGATGTAGACTAGAATCGATGTTGTTAATTTGGGAATTTCTTTGTCAAGAGAATTAAAATTCTATTCACTTCACATAGTAAAAAAGGGTATAAGGGATTGATATCAGACGCCTCGATAACAATGAGGCATTTATTTTTATGAGATTATTGTGTTATTAATAATATGTACAGTTATATTAAAGTTATTATATATTTCTAAATAACATTTATAGGAATATTTTATTATTTTTATATAAAAACTTTAAGAAAGTTTTGGAATTATTAAAATTAAATGCATTTAAAAAAATTGATTCATTGAAGCAAAAGTCACTAATTAAAAAGTGAAACTAATAGATCCATGCTTTGATAAGGACGATCAAATTATATATATGAAAAAAATCATGGAAAATGAGGGAATCATAAAATTGACTCAATGACTAAAGGTTTATCTTGATAGAGAAAGGAAAAGAGAAAAATAAGGACTTTGATCACAATGAAATAAGAATAGATTAAGTGAGTGACAAGGAAGTATCCTAGTATTATGAAAGTAACCTTTATCATTATTTTGTGAGATTTTTTCCTTTATTTGAAATTTGTGACTAAACTTATTTATTGATATGTGGACATTATTTTATTATTTCAATTTTTATTTGATTGGATAACACCATTTTATGCCTTTTATTTTGTGAAGCATTTGAATTTATTTTATTTGCTTGTGTATCTTGGTTGTTTGTGGCAATTTTCTATTGTAAATTATTGTGTTTTATAATAGTGGATAGACTATCTTATTTATTATATTTTTCTAATCCTTGCATTATGTTTTCCATCTTATATGGGATATTTGGGTGAGTTGAAGAAGGATAATAATAGAGGCTTTTTATCAAGAAGCACGTTCATTTAAACCAACACCATTTTTATAATTATATAACATATAGGCATTCATCAGGGTGTTGGGAGAAGAAGTAAAATACCAATACATATTTTGTTACGAGGATAAAATTTTCCACCATATACACAATCTTCTTTGTTATTAATATGTGATGTCATGCTTTAACAATACTTGGGTATAAAGAAACAATGGATTTTGAGGGCCTTGTTTCAATTTAACATTATTCTATACTTTTAATATTTTATGATGGCTTAATGCCTTTATGAATTATTTCAACTATTCCTTTTGATAACCATTTTTTATGCTTTTTTATATTTATCTTATGATTTTTTACCTTGAGCAATTTATGTTTATAAATTATACCATTATGCGACCCTTCCCTTATCTAAGCCCACGAGTAATGTTAAGTAGTAATATTGAGTGAACAAAAATATGTTGTGGAAACATTTGCTAAAACAAATATTGGATCAAGATATAGCATATTAAGTAAGTGTATTTTTATATCAGCATAACATTCATATGATTCCTTAGTTTCACTTTATATATTCTGTGATAAAAATAAAACTCCCTTTCCAGCTATCTGTAAACTAATGATTAATTGATAAAATATTTTGATAAATTAATCATTTTGTTGATAAAATTTATCATTTTACATCTATTTTCCATACTATTATATTATAAAAATATTTAAAACCCCTTCACTAGGATGATAAATATATTTATTTAGTTAACCCCCTCTTTGAGTTTGTTAAATTATTTAGGATAACAAGCCACCCACCATCTGTCTACCTCTCTCAAGGCTTAAAACATTGCTTGTAATATGAAACACTTTCAGATATTGAAGCCCATATGACAGAATGGTCATCTTGTTGGATCCATCAAAATGAGCATCAATAAAAAGTTTACAAAAGATGAAATCAACTCATGCCCAAACATCAAACATAGGGATTAATAGTTTATTATGATAAACTTTTTATAAAATAAATATGCTTCAATTTATTCATATAACTATATGTTAAGAATCCTCACCACTAAACCTTGTTTGCAACAAAATTTTGAAAAATAAAATTGAATTATATTTTATACATTTGTTGCTTTAGTGTTTCTTAGTGTCACAAGACACGACCATTTAAATTGTCATATATATTTTAATAGACCATAAGTTATTATTTTTTGTTGGTGTAGGGTGTTTTAGTGCCCAAACTTTCACTAAGAATTTATGCCCTATTTTTACATATTAATTTTTGAATTTTGAATTTTTACTCATCTCTACAAATGTCATCCTGAGAAAAATCCCATTCTTTATGAAAACCCTATGTAAGAGGTTTTCCATGTTCATAAGAATCTTCCTGATGTTCAAGGTATATGTGAAGACTGCTTGCTTTTATTTTCTAAAAAGAATAATAAGCCTAGTTTGATTACTTATTTTTATTTATCTTTAGTGGATGGTGTCTAAATTAGAGCATTTGCTCATTCCATGTGGCAACCCCTCCCAAGAGGAGTGAATAAGTTTGGTTATGCCCTTGTTAGATTTGTGTTCTTGTGTGCCATAAATCCCCATGGGTATTGAATTATAGTATCCTTCCATGTGAGCAAGCTACCCCTTAGGTCCTCTCACCTTGTTTTAGGCAAAGCTAAAAGTAGTAGGGAGATAACCATACCCTATGTCAATGTCTTCTAGTCATTGTTTGTATGTAGTCCATCCTGATGCTAAACCCTTTCCTAGATATAATGAAATATTTGTGGGTTTTTAAATATTTCTTTAATATTTTCTCAAAGTGTGCAAGGTTGAGTTGAAAAGGTGTATAATTGGGAACCAACACTACACTGGTGCCATTACCAAGGACAATCCTTGTCACTGATGTTGGTGAGGACTCTTGCTGAGAGCTATATTTATTAAGGTTATTCAGCTATCTACCTTAGAATATTTGATGCATTAACCTTAACTACATAATTTTAGAGAAGTTTATTCATATCTTCTCATGTGTTTGAGATTTGAGGTTATTGCATATTGCTTTACTACTTTGGCAGTTAACTATGCAACACTCTATTAGGGATGCTACGAGACTCTTGAAAGATTTGGTAAATTGAGATATGTTGAATTTGTTATAAGTATCTATAAATTTGTCATGTTTTAAGGTGGTTTTTGATTTTGAACATAAATATAGATTTTTAGTGTCTCTACTATTGTATATCATCACTAGTTTTAGCAAGGTATGATTTTAGTATGTATCACAACATGTTTATAAACTTTTATATTCTAAAAGTTTGAGTTTAATGGTGAGTCCAATATGTCATCTAGTTTTAAGGAAGATCAATGCCTAATTTTAATATATTCATTCAGTTGTGAGTGTTCTTTTAATTGTAAAGATGGAAGGACTGAGCTCATCCTTCAAAGGGAACTCATCAAAGTAGCTTGTCTCACCCTTAAGTATTCATCAAAGAAGAAGGAGGCAAGTTTGGAGGATAATTGAAAGACAAAGTTTAGCAGCAAAGGCATGTTTAGACTGCCAAGATTATGGTACTTTCCTGATCATTTAGAATCATACATTCCTATTTATTAGCCAACACCTTCTTTACCAGCTGAATCTCCTCCTAAGTTTGATCTACCATGTCCACCTCACTTACCCCCTCATAGCACGTTATCATCTGATCTTGAACCCACCATTGAAATAATCATGAGGCATAGGGAACAAGATGAGAATGAATGTCTTGTATTTAAGATTCCTATATTTATACCAATCAATTTTGATGAAATGAAAGATTATCTTAATGAAGTTCCAAATAAAGTAAGGAAATATCCTCCTAATTTTCAAGGGAACAATAAAGGGATTGGTGATAAACACTTGAGGTATTTCTAGATTATCATCGAGTATTATGAGGTTGATCATGATAATGTTTGTATTAAGATGTTTGTGAACATGTTGGAAGAAGATGCTCATGAATGATTCAATCCCCTTCCCTATGGATGCATCGATTCATGGGAAGAAATGAAGAATTTAAAAAAAATTTAGTATAGTGATAGAATTTATCCTAGGTTTATTTTGGTGGAATTTGAAAAATTAAGAACTCTAATGAATGTGTCTAGGATTTAAATACAAGGTTCAGTAAGACTATGATGAGGCTACATGAAAACATTAGACCTAGTGATAGAACATGCTTGATTAAATATTATAATGTATTTGTCAAGAAGGATGTATACTACTTGAGGGATAAGGCTCCTATAAATCTAAGATTAGCATTTAATATGGCCATCCAAATTGAAAATAATATAAAGGCTATGGGTAAACCCTTGAATAAGTAGACTAATGTGAAGTTGGTCAATCTTGAAAAATACAGTCCACTAAGATAGCCAACCTTGAGGAAACTATGAAAAATTTGGCCTCTGCTATAAAATAAATGTCCTACAAGTTGGCTATAGCTAAGAAAGGGATACCTCATGTGTCTAAAAGTTAAGAGATAACTCCAAATTATAATCAAGCATAAGGGAGACCCCCTTTCCACATTAGAGATAATGATAGATGGAAGAGGCCTTCTAGTGAAAATGATAAAAATCATAATAGAGGGGTTGGAAAGAAAGTGCCAGATCTATTAAATGCTAAAGTGAACATTGCAGGTTATGACCTTCACATTGATTGGTGTGATAAATGCTTCCTTCCACATCTTTCTTGTGATATTATTGAAAATGTTGATGAATAATTAGATGAACTTAAATCTACATCTAATGATGATGATATCTTGATGTTGGATTGTCAAGTCTCCTGAAATAAAATGACTACCTCCATGGAATTATTTAGTGCTACTACTTTTGATCAATTTTAGAGTGCAATAAAAAAGGTATGTGTCCCAACTTCTAAAGTTGTTTGTGATGTTAGTATGACATAAACATATGAGTTACCCAATCATGATTTCAAAATTTTATGCTCCATAATGATTAAAAAATATGATGGGGGAATTATTTTTATTGAGGATAGATAAATACTAATTAATGTAGCAATTTCCCAAGAGAAAGTATATAGCCTAAGAAGTAGCCAACAAGGTGTTTCTCCTCAAGACACTAGCACTAAAAATCCAAGGGTAGGGGACATAAGTAAAGAATTGAAGAAAGCTACAATAGTCCCAAATTATTCTAAGCTAGTACCCATTTCCCAAGTTGTCAAACAAATAGGTGCTCCAACCAAGAATAGAGTACCTTTATTATCTAGTATTTGTAAGTGTGTGAGTGATGTTAGAACAAATCCACCCTTGAAGATTGATGTTAAAAATGCAAATTTATACCAATGTATTCCACTTTAGACTTGAAGTGATTGTATTCCAATTGAAGGTGTTATCACCCTTCCTCAAAATACTCCTCTTGCTTAGTATAGTGTGTGATATGGCTTAGTGTTAAGCCAACTAAAGATCACCATGCCAATTGTTGAATTCTTATAAAAACCTAAATCTAGGAAGAGGGAATTTGATAATTTGCTGAGAGTAAAACTATAAATGATATGACTTGACCCTAAACACTCATAGATAATGATGAAGAATCATATAAGATTATTGAACAAACTATAGATGTTTATTTGGGGAGTTCATTGGTAGAAAGTTAGTTAAATGTGGATCTCTTTTACATAGCTCTATTTATCAATGGATTGATTTTTCATAATTATATGTTTGATCCCTGAGCCCATTAAAACATGATGCCCCTAGGTATCCTTAATGACCTTGACGTTAAAATTACATCAGCCTTCAACAAGTACTATGCCATGGAATCATGAGAGGTATTAATTATTAGACAAGTTAAAGGGTTGGTAGTATTATTTGTAATTTATCTAGGTAAATATTTGAATATGAACATGGTAGTTGTGGATTTCACACCTAAGTAGGGGATGCTACTATGACAAAAATGGACTACCAATATGGGTGGAAGTATGTAGATGGACTTATCTTATGCCACCATTCCTTTGGAGGGTAAAATGGTCAAACTTCATAGAGAGCCTTAGATTTTACATCTAATTGCAAACCCAAAACATGATATAAATGAAGTGTTGTACACAGATGTGGAATTGAGTAACTTTTCTAGGAATGTAGATGTTGTTGAACATCCTATTATTCTTGATTTTGTGTTTGACAATGAAAGTGCTATTGTTTGGAAAATGTTTTTTGATGGAGCTTACTCAAATCTTACAAATAGAGCTAGGGTTGTCTTCTATGCCCCAAATAATAAATGTTTTATGTTTTCTTTTAAGTTATATTTTGAGTGCATGAATGAAATTATTAATAATGAAACACTCCTGCTTGGTACTTACTTTAAAATAGTTGAGAAATAGGCCTACATATAGCTGAGGAAGAAATACAAAGATTTTTTGGATTGGTATTATATAGATATGAAGATATACATAAAGAATTTGTTTCAACACATCATCCTATTACAGCTTAACAAAAAATATTTTAGGAAAATACAAATATTAATTAACCTCATCTTGGCCACCACACTACTGGAAAAGTTAAAAAAATTAAGGGATGATAAGATATTAGAGCCTCAAATTAATGGCATACATCTGAAACATTTCCTCGACTGAGCTCATGATTATGTATAGTATTGTATAGTATATAGTTTTATTATTTTTTTCTTTGTTTCCCCTCTATGTTTAGCCTTATTTATATAGTTATTTTCATTATTTTTATCATGTGTTTATTTTAAAATACTCATGATCTATTTTTACTAGTCTGCATGTGTCAAGTTAAGTTTTGTGGGTGTTTGTTATGAATTTATCAAGTGTTGATTCCATGTCCCAATGAATTGTCACTTGGTCTTATTTTTTGGGTTATTTACACACTCACAGGGGGTGTACACTCTCAGGTGAGAATTAGTGTTAGTGCCCAAACTTGAAATAAGAATTTAAGCCCTTTTCTTGAATATTAATGCCTAAATTTATAATTTTTAGTCCTCTACAAATGTCATCCTGAGTAAAATCCCATTTTTGCCTTGTGAGAAACCTGTGTAAGAGGCTTTCCATGTTAATAAGAATCTACCTAATGTTTAAGGTATATGTTAATATTGCTTGCTTTCATTTTATGAAATTAAAAATAAGCCTTGTTTGTGTACACATTTTTATCTATCTTTAGTGGCTTGTGTTTGAATTAGAGTATTTGTTCACTCTATGTGACAACCCTTCCTAGGTGGAGTAAACAAGTTTGATTATATCCTTATCAAATTTATGTTCTTGTGTGCCAAAAATCCCCATGGAGATTGAATTTTAGTATCCATTCATGTGAACAAGATTTCCCTTAGGTCCTCTCACCTTGGTTCATGTAGAGCCAAAAGTAGCAGGGAGCTAACTATACCCTTTGTCAGTGTCTTTCAGTCATTGTTTGCATTTAGTCCATCTTGATGTTAAACCCTTCCATGGCTATAATGACATATTTGTGGGTTTTTCATCTTTGTTTACCATTTTCTCAAGGTGTCCAAGGCTGAATGTGTGAGGTGTATAATTTGGAACCAACAGGGTGATTTTAATATTTTGAATGGATATAATGATTATGTATTTTAAATTGAGTGAAAATAACTTGACGCAATAAATTTTGTGAGGTTTAATGTTTTTTAACAAAATCATAATTTTTTTATAACCTACGAGATTGAGGGAATTTATTAGATTAAAGTGTGTGTTGATAACTCTAAGCTTTAGATTTGACAATATGAATTTTGTATTAGATTTGGCCTATACTAGGTGTTTGGACTATGACTTGTTGGGGTCAGATTAAAAATATGTGCTTGGATAGGGCTGTTTATGTTGTATTTGATTTATAAATTAAGGTGTGATTAAGGGGTGTGTTATTGGGTTGAGGATGGATAAGGTTTGATCTATGTGAATGTATGGGCTGCTGATTTAGATATTGAATGGATGTTGGATTGGTTGATGAGGTTTTTGATAGGGTTTTAAATCTTGATCATGTATAGGATTTAGATCAGCCTAAGGTTGGATATTGATTATGATGATGTGATAAGGATTATCATCTATGACATGAATTAAATAAATCTAGTGGTATAGATTTTTAGAATTATATGTTTTTAAACTTATACATTTTTTTATGCATGATTGGATCATGGAATGCCAATGTCAAAGTATGGATTGGATTGTGGGATGTTGATTTGTAGATTTTATATTATTAATATTGATGTTGATTACATTGATTAATATATTTTTTGGTGTATGGTGTGAGGTTTTAGAATAGTATGAGTCTCGACAACACTAATACAAGATCAAGTACTATATAAGCCTATAGTAGTAGATAAGGTTTTACAACTCAACTAATAACCCACTAATCTACACACATAAATTGGTTACTAGGTTGGTCTCTCAATCCTCACTCTATATCAATATGTGGTGAGTGATATTTGAAGATGTTTCTTCCTTGTACTAATAATTATTTTCAACCAAAAAATCTTAATCTAGGATTTACAAGCATCTCTATGTGCATCCCCTAAATACATTACAATATATGGGGCTAAAATAAAGATATAAAAAATTAACTCCCCCATCGTTACTAACTTAACCTTCAATTATCATAAATTTAATATCACAATAATATAATCTTAATATTCTAATTCCTATTTTCTTTCATCATATACTAGCATAACACCTTACCAGATCATCCTTTTCATCAATTAATCCCATACATAGCATCCCACTTAACCATTAATCAAGATTTCAAAATTTTCAAGGAATTGTAAAGTCCTCCCCACCACTAAGACTCCTAAAAATTACCTTAATAATTTTTATGTAGTCTCTCATTTATTAACCTAACCACATTTATAATTTACTATTCTTCCTAGAGACCCACACCACCTTTATCTATATTTCTCTAGGAATTTGTAATTCATAGAACCTAACTACTAAATCTTAACACTAATTCCTATCCATTGATGTCCATACTCTATAGAATAAATATAGCCCTGCATTCCTCCAAAGTTGCTCTATATATTCAAAGATAAACTACTATATAAATACTTGAATCTTAAATATCTTTGATTCTTACAATGCAATAGTACTATCATCAACTTATCAAGCCATCCATAACCAAAGTGTTGTAAATTTTTTGATTCATCAAAGAGAAATCATACAATCAGGCATCAAGAATCCACTCATATCTTAGATCACATATACATGACAAAGAAGAGGATTTCAAAGACAAAATTAAAGTATAAATTTGTTGTTTATATTATATAATTTTTTTTTAATTTCATTTTTCTTAAGCTCTATTTGGGGTACTGTGGTTAGGATTAGAGTAGGAGATTTGTGTAGTTATTTCATGGTTTATAATTATTAGATATAATTTTATTATACTATAGTAACATCCATGTGCTACCATCATGTAGTCTCACTAATGTCATGGAGTTGAAAATTTGTCTTTTCATGTTTACATTGGTTGTGTTAGACTATTTGGATGCATTGGATCTAAAATTTTATTTCATATAAGTTTATGTCTAGATTATTTTCACCTTTATGTTTTTTTAAATCCACATGGTGAATTATTTATTAATATATCCTCACTAATGTTTAAGAATTCTATCTATTTTACTCAAAGTGCTACATGTTGTAATATTTCATTGTGTCACATTTACATGGTCATAGTGTTTACAAATTTTTGGAGGCCATTTGTTTGAATTCCATGAACATATTAAAATTTTGCATTTATTTTTTTTAATTTTACATCTATACCCTTTTCCATACACATAAATCATAAATATATGATTATCACATCTAAAAAATTTAGGAATGTGCATAAAACCATTTAATAAATCATGTGATATGATATAAAACACGTGGAAATTAGAATGGAGTCATAGAGTCTCATAGTATCCCAAAGCATAACTTAACATTTGAAGTAAAATAAGTTGCTAGGGAGAGTTATAATATATATATATATATATATATATATATATATATATATATATATATATATATATATATATATATATTTTCAAACTAATATCAAATCCACTTGCCTCAAAGATGAGTAGTGGTGTAGAATGAAAGTATGAACCTTTGGCTTAGGATAAGTAAAGAGTGCTACCCAATTAAATTTAAGTTTCTTAAAGGGTACATATAGGATGATTTTATGACTAGTTAATCTGGAAAAGATCCAAAATAGGCTACTACATGAATTTCATCTTTTTTGTACCATGTAATAATTCATAAAACTAACTTAGAAGATAGAGGTTTTAATTTTTCCTCTTTCTTCTTTTGACCTGGTTCACAATTTTGGTTTTTAAAAATTTGAGATAAAATATGGATATAAAAAATGGAATTTATATCTTAATTTATGATTTAAAATGGGTTACCAATTTTTAAATTAAAATGGGGATGTGTTGGACACAACTAAAGGCCTATCCAATGTTGGGTTGAAGGGTAACACCCCCTTTTGGTGGAATTCCTTGCATGAAAATGTTGATAATATAGCGCAAATATCTTTAGAATAGCATCATAGTTCCATGCAGATCATACTTGTATCTCTTTACAATAAAAATTCACAACACTTGTGAAACATTAAAATAACATGACACATGCAAAAATCCCTATTCATCATGCTCATACAAGATTTAGACATAAAACCTACGCGTAAATATTGATAGATATCATATAGATTATTTGATGACATATACACATCAACATACTTTACATTTATATGTTAATAAAAATAATTTTCAAAAGGTAAAGAGTCACACATAGAAGCTTAAACGGTTAAAATCCAATAACAGTGATTGAACCTTCATGGATTTTTAATCTATGTAAACTTTTTTGTAACATTAGTCTAGGTAGATAATAGTAGAGAAGTCAACCATACATATTTCTAAAGAGCATGGCATGCTCAAAACATATAAATAAATATAATTTATATTCTAATTAATTTATTTCTCTATTCTCCATCTTATTCAAAATTTACTCCATCTCATACACATACAACCCATCTAGATCCTCATCTAGAGTGTTGCTATTGATACTATCTTGGAATTTATAAAATTTTTTTTCTCCCCATTTATATAACTAATGATTACTTAAGAGTCACCCTCAATTACTAGCTCCTTATTTTCTTTAAGCACATCCACTTGTACCATTTTTAGGATGGATCTTAACTCAAACATATCGTTAGCCTCATTTCCAATATCTAGTGATAAAGTTAGAGTTGAATATCCTAAGGTATCTCAAAAACTTATACCACTTATAATAGGTATTATAATTCAATTTAGACACCCCATGTAAGATGAAATTATTCAATCTAGGCACTAGAGGGATCCAAGGAACATAGGATATTAATGTTTATGAGTACTTGAACCTCTATTGAGTACGGGTATATTATTACAAATTTTTACCAAGTAATGATCCTCCATCAGGCACTCATTGTTTCTTTTTTTAAACTTTGTACTGAAACAAAATATAAAATTGAAGCCTTTGTCTTATTTTAAATATAATCCTCTAAATAAATTGAATCCCTAATAATCCATATATTCATCTCTATCCGCACATTTAAGAAATTAATAGAAAGGCCTATATTAAAAGTTAGAGTCAGACCATGAGATTTATGTGTATACTTATAACCCTTAACTATTTACGTAATTGATCTTTAAAACACCAATATTTCTAGAATTTTACAAAATTAACTCCATAATGTGTAATAAAAATAGAATGTAATAGTGCATGGTCCCTCATTTCCTCTTTATTATTATAGAGAAAATAAATAGAAGGTCCTACAATCTCTCTCTTCTTAAGATGATCATGAGTCAAAATCCTCATGTGTTCTACCACCCAAATAAAACTGTTGACATTAGGGAGACCCTTAACATTTTGAATAAAATAAAATAGAAACTTATTCTCTCTCTCTCTCTCTCTCTCTCTCTCTCTCTCTCTCTCTCTCTCTCTCTCTCTCTCTCTCTCTCTCTCTCTCTCTCTCTCTCTCTCTCTCTCTCTCTCTCTCTCTCTCTCTCTCTCTCTCTCTCTCTCTCCCATTTGAGACTTCAATCCTATAGTAACCAATCCTTTAGATCCATAAATAGGAAAATCTAGTTCTCCATATCATCAATTAAAAATTCTAAATTTATTTCGCATTTAGATTAATGGCCACTCTAATATCCTCCATTGCCTACTTTATTTACTCTAAAAATTATAGTCATTGAAATATTCCCCCATTTCCTAAAGCTATATTGAACTATCACCATTGGTAAAGTCACCCATCCTGCCAGAGTTGATGAGCAAATGAAATACAAAAAGTAAAATGCCAAAGCCCTGATGTTGATCACACTTAGTATTATCAATAAATATCAACCACATATTAAAGATGCATCAACATCAAAGGAGGCTTTGGATAGTTTCTCCACTATCTATAAAGAGAAGAACCAAACAAAGGTCCTCCATCTCTAGTCCAAGTTTCATATTCTCAATATGAAAGATGGCAATAAAGTTGAGGAGTTCTTATGTTAGGTGGAATAACTTCAATATAAATAAGTTGATCTTGAATAAAAATATAGAGGAAAAACTAGTGGTTTTGATCACATTGAGAACTCTCCCCTCTCAATTTTGCATATTTGTTATGACACTAAACATTACAAAGAAAACAGTGTCTTTTATAGAAATTGTGAATTTGCTCCAATAAAAAAAATCCATCTAGTTAGTGAAAGATGAGTTTGATGATAAAGCACTAATTTTCATGCAACATGGTCCAAATTTCCTAAAAGGACCACCAAATTAGTCACAAAAATAAATATATATGAGAATGAAAAATGATTTTGTCATATTTATCACACTAATACACATGACATCGATCATTATTAGTAGAATGCCTTGACTTAAGGTACATCTTGTCAAGAAAGCACATCCAGTGGAGATGATTCACATAAATAAAAAATATGTCCTCAGTAAAGGAAACAATGGGGACATGTAGAGGAATAACAGGAAAAAAAAACAAGATGATTCATCTAAAGAAAAGGTACTAGTAAAAGTATATTTTGACACATAAGAATGTATTTATTATCTCCCAAACCTCATCACCAATGAGAAATGTTTGTTTGATTAAATATGGAGCTAACAAGCATATGACAGGATGATATGGGATCTTTGATTCAATGACTTCTCAACCCACTTGAGATCAAGCTGTAATCACATATGATAAGGTGTATGTTACAAAAGGAATTAGAACTATCACCATTTCCTCTTGGGATGACAAGCTATACTCTCACACAGGTGTTGTATGTCCCTAGCTTGATAACATATCTATTATTTGTAATTCATCTCTTGAAACATAATATTAAGGTGGAATTATTGATAAAGAATGGGGCCAAATCTTGTCTCTTCTCAGAGAAATGTAATATATTTGATAGATCTCTTATGAAGGATCATTTATTTTCCCTAGATATAATTTCATCTGATATAGTTTCTCTCTATGTCTCTATAGTATAATCTATTACTCTCTATCATTATCGATATGATAACCATTAATATGGATCCTTGTACCAACTCAAATCTAAGGTCATATTATGTGGACTTCCTTAGCTTTCCCATTCTTTGCCTATTCACCCTAAATTCCTTGTACGAAAAAACATAGAATTATATTTGCAGTGAGTTCCTCTCATGCTAAGGATCATCTTGTTATGGTACATATTGATATGTGTGTACCCATGCCTACATATTTTCAAGGATTCAAGTACTTATTATTATTAATTGATTATTTCTCTTTAAAGACATGGGTGTTTTTTCTCAAGAAGAGTGAAGAATTTAGATGACCCTCACATTAAATGACACCTGATTGTATAGATCAAGTTGATGAGGGATTTTACATTAGAGGAGTTCTTTGCATCTTTGAAGAAACATGAAATCAAATAAAACTTGATCACTCACTATACATCCTAGCAGAATGGAATTCTAAAGTGACATAATTATTTAGTCATGGAGATGCTTCATTTCATGATTTCCACTACAAAGTTAGAGGTGCCATTATAGAAAGAAGTAACTTGGATAGCCATATATCTTCTCAATAGGGCACCTATGAAGATCTTACAAGATAAGACACCAAAAGAGGTATGGAGTGGTCATAAACCTTTGATCTCACATCTAAGAGTATTTGGTTGTACTTTATACATTTATGTCCTAGATAAAAAGAGGAATAATATCAAATCAAAGACACTCTATTGCATTCTATAAGGTATAATACTACCTCAAAAACATATCATCTCATGGATCCTAAGATATAATGTTTATGAGAGTTGAGACATGGTTTTTAGTGAGTCATCATTCAAATCATTACCACAAAAGGAGTAAGAATATACCACCTCACATAGATTGTTCCCATAGTTAGATAATGAGAATTAAGAATCTTGTCATAAAGAAGGTAAGTACAAGGAGAATTTCTCATTGACATTAGAAATTTGGAAGACAATTCTTCATCAAATCAACATCAAGATTGATGTCCAAAATGGGTATAAAGCACCATCAAGGACTCAAACCTGAACTCTATTCTAGATACTTCATCAAGAGTTTAGATAATAAGATAGGTGAGCAATGAAGTTAATCTCACACTGATGATTTCATTAATTGACAACACCAAACTAGAGAAGGTCTAGGAGGTTTTATGTCATCCTTAGTGGAAGAAGGCTAGGGATGTTGAATATGAGGCCATCATCAAAAATATAATGTGGGAACTTATAAATCTCCATATAAAAATTAAATCCATTGGATGTAAATGGATTTTCAAGACAAAATACAAAGCAAATGGATCCATCAACAAATAAAAAACATGAACTATTGTAAATGGGTATTCTTAGCAAGAAGGAATTGATTATGAGGATAAATTTATAGGTTTAAGACCAATATAGTTATTTGTGCACTCATAACATAAGATTTATGGAAGCTTTAGTAGATGGATGCCAAAAGTGCATTCTATAATGGTGATCTCCATGAAGAAATGTGCATGACCTAGTTAGAAGGTTTCATTGACAGACACCATCCAAAAAAGGTATGTCATATAATTAAATCACTTTATGAACTTCATCAAGCACAAAGGTAATGGTATATTAAGATATAATATCATCTATTATAGCATGGATTCATTCATATCCCCTTAAATTCAAATTTCTACATTAAGAAAGTAGGCACGAAAATTGTCATTCTTATTTTTTATGTGGATGATCTTGTGATCATAGGAAGTTCAAATGATCTCATTTAAAAATTAAATAATGACTTAAAGAAGTGCTTTGACATGTCAAACTTGAGGCTACTTCATTATTGTCTTGGCTTGGAGATATGGAAAATGAAGAATCACATATTTGTCTTACAATTGAAATATGCCAAGACGCTACTTGAAAAATATGGGATGATAGATTGTAAACCATTATCTAATCTAATGGAAAAAGGTTTAAAACTATCCCAATTTTAGGATTCACCTCAAGTAGATTAATCTCACTAAAGACAACTTATTGGGAGTCTCATTTACATGATATATACCACACTAGATATATGCTTTGATGTCATCTATCTTTCAAGATTCATACAATAGTAAAAGAAGTGTAATTGGGTTTCATAAAAGAACATTTTGAGATATGTCAAAGGTATAATAGATTCTGGTCTATAATACAAGAAGGACTCACATTTATTCTTATAGGTTTATACCAACTCAGACTATGCTAGATCTGTTGATGATAGGAAATAAACTATAGGTTATATCTTTCATCTCAGATCTAGACTAATTTTATACATTATTAATAATTAATCTATATTTTATCTCTTATCCATATAGGCATAATATCATGTTGTACAAGGATCTATGTGTGAAGTAATTTGGTTACATCATACTCTATTTAGCATAGACATTCCTAAAGATCATCCATTTATAAACTGATCAAATGCTCATATTAAATTTGATAAAGGCCCAAAGGCTCATAGATTAGATTAGGCATTAAAATGGGGAGCTTTAAAGGCATCCCAACCTAAACTCTAATCTCTAATGGTGAAAACAACATATATAACCAATCCTAAAAGGATTCGCTACTCTAATCTCCTCTTGCTTCACTAACTAGACTCAGCATAACTTTATAGTGTTTTGGAGAATCTTAGTGCCATGGTAGATGGATCATGTTTGTTGTTGAGCTGGTGCTAGATGTAATCATTCCACTAGCTCCACTACCCTACTTCCAACGAGTTGTGACTATCTTGTGTACCCATTTTTTGATTATGATTGAGTCAGAAGGGAGTTAGTTAGCTGTCTACCCGCTGACACCACAAGATGAAAAAATAATAATCATAACAAGTGATTTCCTCATGCCCAAGGGTCTGATGTGTTGGCATGGATTTATACTTAGATTTGGTGCCTAAGAATCAATCATTGGGAAATATATATAAACTATAATATAATCACTAATCAATATAAAATGTATATACAAGAGAGACACCTTAATATTGCTATCAATTAGATTTTTAAAAAAATTGAATTAAATAAAATATTTGAGACAATTTATGCTATACAATAACCTTGTTAAATGTATGAGATAGAGTAAAAATTATTTTATTAAGGAAAAAAATAATACATATGTTTCCCAAACTCAGTTGACATTTAGCTTGAGGTTATTAAATGCAATTTATATTTTTTTAATTCCAAATTTGATTTACATTTTATGAATGCTTAATGTAGTTTAATAATTTTGAGTCTTCATCCTTTTTTAAAGATTCATTATATATGTATATATATTTATATTTGTGTGTATATGTATATATCTACATGTATATAGAAACTTATTTATATATTTTATTGATAGAAATAATTTTATATAAATATTAACATTATAAAGGTGGTTGGTTGGTATTTATGATCTATTATTCATTCCAATATAAAACATGGTTTAAAATAGGAAAACATAACCATCAATTAAACATGAAAAACCCAAAAAAAAAAATCAAAGTATCAAATCATTTAGGGTCATAAAAAATTAAATTATTTTGCATATTATCCCATTCTCTATTTATTCCATACTTTGGGAAGTGGCCTTACTTTTTAGATGTATCTCAACCATTTTAAAATAAGACATTAGATTTAATGCATTTATGGTAGCATGTTAGCAAGCCATCATCAATGTTACACTCTTTCAACCACATCAATGAAGACATAAATATCAATACTTTTTATGGATATTTTTTAAACATTTAGTATAATCCAAAGGTCTTGATTAGTGAGGTCACATCCAAGATCAACACATTATGACTAGCATTTTAGACAAATAAATGTAATTACTCCCCATCGGTTAAGATTATGATTACTAGTGGAAAAATGACCATTAGACCAAATAATGTTACTAAATTTTTTTAGAAAAATATATCTCGATCTCTTGTAGAAATAAGACATCCATATTTGGAAATTGTTATCAAATTTCACACACCACATACTTGCAAGATAGTCTTGTAATATCTTGCCCATTTCATTAATAAATATCCATAATTTACTATGATATAAAGAGATATCCTCAAAATCCAACCCTTGAAGAGCACCACATCTACTCTTTAAAAATAATTGTTGATTGGTTTGAATAAAATCACTAAGCAAGAATGAACACTATTTATGATTCACATGCTCTCCATCCTCTAATTATTGATGCAGGTTGTTAGAGCACCACATTGATACCTTATAAGAAGAAAATATCTAAACAAAATAATGAACCCAAAAACTATCAAGACAATAAAATTACCAATAAGCCATGATTTGAAATAATACCTAGAATTGATTCATATTGAATGACATAAAATAATTACAAACCCAAACCATGCTTAAATAAGTCTCAACTTAGATTTTAGAGTTGACATGAAAAATTTGAAGAAAAGTTGAAAAAGATCTATTGTAGCAACTGTTATTTTTAGTAAGTTTCGCATGTAAGTGTGCGTAACTCTAAGAATGTCCAAAAATATTATAATTCTAAAATTATCCAATGGGATGAAATTAAATTATATTTAACATCCAGTCCTAAAAATATATAATTTCTAAAAATAAATAAAAAATTTATAAATATTTAAATTATAATTTTGGACCCTCAAACGATTACGCATGGCCTTTGAAAAATATTGAAAACATCCCTAAGCATGTAAAAATTCTTAGGACAACATCTAACTTTTTTAAATGGTTGTTTTGGTGTGTGGAAGAGCTCAAATAGAGATATGGGTCAAAATTTATGGCCTCTATAAGGTTGGCCTATTTTTTCTACATCACAAAAGTTTGAGAATATTAAGTAATTTATTGAGAAGTAGGGATAACATTTCATACCTAAGGGACAATTATGGAATAGTGTTTTTTAACCATGTACTTGGAGTTTTGAGCTTGGATATATGAGTGGGGTTTAAATAGGATTGAGCTATTACCATGACATTATTGAAAACATATTGAAAATAAACACCCAAGTTAGGGTTTACAACAATATTATTATTGCTTGAGGCACTCACATTAGGAATTGAAACAATCACTTTATTTTATTTATCCCTTTGGTAAACAAAAAAATGACAATTCCAAGAGGGAAAATAAACAAAGAGCCTCTAAAAAACCAAAATACCTCTTGTAGAGTTATAGAAACATGTTGAACATCAACAAAAGGAAATTAAATTAAAACCTTGATTATATTTCGTGATGTGTCCCTTTAATGCCAAGAATATATATAATTTACACTCAAATTTTAAACATTTTAAAATTAAATTCTCTCTACAAAATAACTTATTAAATATTTTTTGCTAAAATTAGAAATTACCAAAATACATTTAAAAATTTGATCATAAAATAATTTGGAACAAACTTTTGAAACCAATAGTTTTAGTACTAGCAATCATAACTACTTTGACTATTGAATTGTTTAATGATGATGCAAAATACCTTCCTAAGAATTTGAAACCAAAAAAAACATAAAATAAAAGGATAAGCAAAATTCCACCGTCTATTCAATAATAAATGGATCATTTGTCGTTCAACACTATTCCTTTTTCCTATCTCCTAAGTTAACTATAAATTGATTAGATGGTAATTTATCAACTTTGTTTTATAATTTTACCCAAAAATACTATCATATGTTTTTTCAATACCCTTTATAAGCAATCTTGCATGATAATCTACACTACTTGTAAGTAATTTTCCACTTTATGCTTTTGTTTGGTACGTTAGATGTTGTTTAACACTAACATATATTAAATTCATTATCATGTAAGGATAATAAACTAACACTTAATATTTGTTAAATATTATTTTCCCATGTTGAAAAAAACTTATTATGCCATTATTTTATCTTGTCCCGATGCATGAAACATGTTACAACTTTAGTTTATTCCTAGATAATTATGTGATTTTGATTAACGTCATTTTTGTTTTCTAATGCATGAAGCATGTTTCAACTTTAGTTTATTATGTGATTTTAATTAAAGTTTTTTATTTTCTAATTAGAGATTGTTGACATATTTATTATCAATATCAACATAAAGATAACGACAATAAAAAGGTGGTTAGATGGTATTCACAGTTATGTCAATAAAAAAACAATTCATAACTATAAATTAGAAACATTAAATAGACAGTTAAATAAAAGTATTAAAAAAATAATCAAGGAAAACATCAACACTCATGTGAAATTATTGCACAGGAAATAACATTAAAAGGTGTTGTCGGTGGATTATCTTTGGGGTGGATAAATAGCCCAAAAAGAAGGCTCTCCCAAAGGTAGATCTCATATAACCCACCCATCTTATGTATTCTCTAGAGGTTGTAATGAAATTATGATTCCCAAACCAAGGGGTAGAGGCATGTAAATCACCATTTCATTTCATTTCCACCCTAAATAGTCAAAGGCCACTAATATGAACCAATAGAAGACTTTTTGTGTGATAGTGGGCTCGACCCCTGCCCCAATTGAGGAAGAGGATAGGAGAAGCAATTATGAGAGAAACTTTACAAATATATCAATATCAGTGGAGGGGTAGTTTACAGTGGTGAGATCAGATGATTTTGGGTCATACTACAAGGTGAACTTATCTAGTGATTATATATCTCCTATAGATCCTAAAAATATAAAACTACTTTATTTTCATTAGCTTGGATCTACATATATATTTAGGATATTAGAAGCACCTTACCATTACCAAAACATTGAAGAGAATGTTCTAAATTATTGAAAATAGTCAATTTTAAAGATATATAGAGGTTAAATTGAATTATAGTTGTGAAAAATTCAATAGAAAATTAATGTATCTTAGCCATGTAGCATTTTCCCCTAAGAAATCCATTCTCTAACTGAGAGGTTCTTGGTGAAAAGGCAAAAAAAACTCTGAATCCAGTGCCACGATTTTTGAGCTCCAAATTAAATATAGGATAAGTGTTTAGAAGTCTTGGATATAGAACATGTAAGTCATTTAGGGTTAAGAATCATGATGTGTTTAAGATGCTCCCCAAGAAAAAGACCCTAATATACAAGACACCAAAGAAACTTTATGATTTTGGGGTATAGCTCGGCATTCCATATCCAGTTGAGTTTGAGAAGCTAGATTCTAACCGAGCATTTCAAAATCCATTACTTTCTAAGCTTAACCATATCCAAGGAGAAGCCACTCATAATATGATAGAGGATAACAAGAGAGTAATTACTCAAAGAAGTGTCATAATTCCATCCCTAATGCTTACACTAATCAATCAAAGGTTACATACCCATTTTATGAAGTATGACATCTAGCATAAAATCTTGAATATGAAAGATAGAAGGTAATATTGAGCTTAAAAATTAAAATTTACTTTGTAAAGAAGGCCCCATAATCAAATCTATAGATGACACAAGATCTCAAATAGTAGCAATGTGTTTTATAAGAAACTACAGGGATTTATACCTGAAGTTTCAACGAGAAGGAAGTTGGTACTTGTCATTATATGGGACTACTATAGATTATGATATTTGAATGAAAGACCAATTATTAACCCATAACCAACCAATTTGAGGTGAGGCTTTACATATTCAAAAGTTATCTTAATGTTTTGTTTTTCCACAAATGACCCCTCAATTTGATTAGGATAGAAGTAATCAAAATAATGTGAAATACTATATTATTATTAAAAAAATTCCATAGGGAGAACCTGTAAAAATGTAAATGCTTAGCAAGATTTTCCAAGCCTCATTTCTTTCAGTAACCCTCATTGTCCACTATGCATAGAGAATGATGTTTTATTTGTATGTACCAATAATTCCCATGAATCCCTTCTCATAAGGAAGGCAACAAATATCCCAATTAATTCCATGAAATATTCTAGTATTCTTAGCATTATCACAAATAAAGTCTCTAATAAATTTAGATAATATATCATATGAGGCTTTTGAGGAAGCCCAATAGGATAAGTAGTACACATGAGTAGCTACATGAATCTTTTTAGAAACATGAAATTTTATTATTGAGGAAAAGGCTTGAAGGTCTAGTAGGTAATTATTTTATCTAATATTTCAACCACATTCTAACTTGATTTGTTGGGAGATCAATCAAAAGGAAAGGGATTTCCTAGGAAATTGAATTTCTATGCCTTTCTAATTTGTTTCAAATAAAATTATTTGCACCATTACAAAACCCAGATACTTAATTAACATTTCACAAATGGTTTTTTCTTCATGCTTATAGATAATGAGGCTTCATTGAAAGAAGCATTGCATTGCCTTGGCATTTTTTGAAAATATTATACCTTTAACCTACAATGCGATAAAATATGTATATATATAATACATATGCATATACATATATGTATTATATATACATATTTTATCCCATTTTAGGTTTGAGGTATAATATTTTTAGAAAATGCCAAGGCAATGCAATGCCTCTTTTAATGAAGCCTCATTATCTACAAGCATGAAGAAAGAGCCATTTTTGAAATGTTAATTAATTAGCTAGGTGTTGAATTTAGGAAGATGAATTACTCAAATCAAGCCATAATCAGATCTATGATAAATAATATAGAAAAAATATTCAAATTTTCAAACATATAGATCTAGACTGAGAGGGAAACCTTTCTAGTTAGAGCAAGAAGATCCACAACAAGAGGACTTATGGCCATTGATGGCTAAACTAGTTGAGGCATCATAGAAGAGAGTTTGAAAAATTGAAATAAAAAACTCACCAAACTTGAAGGATTTAAGCACGCCGAGGGTAAATGACCACTCAATATGATCATAAGTGTTTTCAAAGTCAAGCTTGAGGAATATGGTTCTATACAAAGAGGCATGGG
>JARHVA010000429.1:4797500-4845000 GCA_037957365.1 Torreya grandis
ACTTAGTCAATCATTAAAATTAATCAAAAACTAGATTAAACCTTTTTCAAGAAGTGGAGTTTGCAAAATAGAGTCTCTTTCGACATTCCATACATTGGAGAAACATGTAGATCTATCCAAGCAAGTATCAAACAACATGAAACAAACATCAAAGTAGAGAAGTTGGAAAAATTAGCTCTAGCAGAAAATTCCCACAAAACCAAGCATTCTATTTGTATTGACAAAATGAAAGTTCTTGTAGTAGAAACCATTTTCAAAAATTCAAGTTAAGGGAGACAATAGAGATTGGTAGGCACTCTCAAAGTTTAAAATCGAGATGTTGGGATAGGTCTTAACCCGGTGTGAAGACCGATCATTAACAAGTTAAAAAATGTTGTCACTTATGGTAGTATGGTCTTCCCCGTGTGCAATATCTCTATTGTTATATTTTGAGCCAAACTTTTAACTTACGTATCCTTTTTATTTGTCTTATGTTTCTCATCTTAAAAGTTTTTAACCTATTTTTTTCACTTTAATTTTGCGCATAGAAATTGACTGGTCTACTCTGCCCCTACGCAAACCATGGATGTGCTATTTTTTGACATTTTTTGGATGGTTTCTCCTGGTAACGTTCATATGCATTTACTTCTTTTCTTCTTATTCAATAACTTGTAACACCTTAAAAATATTTAAAAGGAAGTTGGGTCTACAGTTCTAATCATTTTCTTGTGTAATTCTTAATGTTGAATCACAAAGAATGATTCGAAATGCGTCAATAAAAAATTACGTACAGTTGTACCGAAAATCATCTTAGTCAATAATAATATTGTTTCAAACCCTAACTTATGTATCCATTTTGTTTGTCTTATGTTTCTCATCTTAAGTGTTTTTAACCTATCATTTTCACTTTATTTTTTGGCATATAATTTGTTTAGTCCACTCTCCCCCTATGCAGACCATAGGTGTGATATTTTTGACATTTTTTTCACTATTTATCCTAGCAACGTTCATATGCATTTACTTCTTTTCTTCCTGTTCAAAAGCTCGTACCACCTTGAAAATATTTAAAAGAAATTTGGGTCTGTAGTTCTAATCATTTTTTTGTGTAATACCTAATGATGAATCACAGAGAGTGATTCAAAATGCGTCACACCAAAACTACGTACATAGTTACACCCATAAATCATCTTACTCATTCATATGGACTGTGAAAACATCAAAACTCTTAATATTATTATTGCTTGAGGCATTCACATTAGCATTTGAAATAATCCCTTTATTTTGTTCATCCCTTTGGTTGCTAACAAAATGACAATTTGAAGGGGGAAAAAAAGCGAAAAGTCTCTAAAATACAAATAAACATCTTATAAATTCGAAGAAACATATTAAACATCAAAAAAAGAAAATTAAAATAAAATATTAATTATATTTGAAATACATCCATTTAGTTCCAGAAAGTCCATATAATTTACACTTAATTTTTAAAATGAATTCTCTCCACAAAATAATTCATTAAAATAAATTTCTAACCATTTATAAATATTGAATAATCTCGAAAAACTTTTGAAACCAATAGTTTTCCTACTTCGAGCGTTGAATTGTTTAACGGTGATGCTAAATACCTCCCTAAGAAGTCGGAACCAGAAAAACATAACAATAGAAGGACAAGGAAATTCCCACCGTCCGTTCAACAATAAATGGATCAGGTGTAACTTTTGAATGGTATAAAATTTAAATCATTGAAAGGTCATTTTCGTCCTTGTTTTTTCCGCAGCAATGTATGAACCTCCCTTCTTTCATTTCCTCTAAATTTTCTTCCATTCTTCTGTAGATTGTGGACGAGAATATAAATGCGGCAAAGATTTTCATAAAGATTAGTGCCCGACACGCACACCATGACGAAAGCCCAATGACGATTAGTGGTCCTCTAGAGAAAGTTTGGGCTGATCTTCTACGCAATGGACTGGAGTTTGCCACATTCCGGACAATACCCTATAAGATGATTTAATTGAATGATTCATTTTAAGGTAGTGATGTCTTTGGAGAACAAACTTATTAGAAATTATGTTAAATGCTTGCAGAGTTTTAGTTTTGGATTAAATGTTTTTAAACAATGCAAGGTATTGCCAAAGTACAAGTGTTAGTGTGTGAAAGAAATTATGTAGAAAAAAAAAATTCCATAAAGATTAGTGCGAGGCATGCACAAACTCCCCAGAAATATTGCCCAAATTTTAGGTATGCTCTGGTTATATTGGAAACTTCCTAAAAATATTTACAAAACTAAAACTAACGTCTATACAACCCAATAGATTCATTTTTTCCAATGTTGGGACAACATGCAATTACTTGAAAGGTATTAAAGAAGTCCATGGAGATATTATTAGCAGTGGGTTTTAGTTCGATTTGTTTATAAGGAATGATCTTGTATGTATGTATATGAAGCATAAGATCTTTCCTTTATAAAAATGTAAAAATACAAAGAAAAGATATATATTAATTTTAAAATGTAGAATGTATATGGCCCCCTCCCAAATTAAAAAAAAAATATATATAAAAAGTACATCAAAACTTGTTTTTTTATTTATATTTTGTAACACACTCGGCTCTTTCTATCTTTTAGTTAATTGTGAATTGTTTAGATGATAATTTCTCTATTTTATCAATACTATCGTATGCTTTTTGAATTTCCATTATAAGCAGTCCTACACTACATCTTGCACTACTTATAACTCTGTTACTTTATGTCCTTGTTTTGTATGTTAGATTTTGTTTAACAGTAACGTATATCAAAGTTGTTATCATGTACGTATAGGGATAATACAATAAAATAATATTTTTTGAACATAATTGGCCCGAACCGGGTGCTAAATCGGTCCATATTGAAAAATAAGTAAATATGCCATTATTCTATCCCCATTTCATTGCATGGAACTAATTTCAATGCATAAAACTAATTTCAACTTTAGTTTTTTCTTAGATAACAATGTCATTTTAATTAATGTTTTTTTAATATTTTAATTAAATTTTGTTAACATATTTTTACGTCAAAATAAATATAGTTACAATAAAAATGTGGATAAATGGTATTCACGATTATATCGGTAACAAATGCGATTTATAATTGTAAAAGTAAAAAGATCAAATAAACATGATTATATAAAATTATTGACAAAATAATAAATAAAAACATCAATACATATGTGAAATTATTTAACAAGAAATAACACTAAAAATTTATGGTGGTGGATAGTCTTTGGGGGGAGGGAGGGACTAAATAGCCTCAAAAAAGGGCTCTCCCAAAGGTAGATCTTGTGAAACCCACCCATCTTTAATATTCTCTAGAGGATTCAATGAAATTATGTTTTCTAAAGCAATAGGCATATGAATGTAAATTGCCATTTTATTTCCAACTTGCATAGGCAAAGGCCACCGATATGAACAAACAAAAGACTTTGTGTGATAGTGGGATCCATTCCCTCACCTCAATTGGGAAGGAAGGTAGGATATGTGATTATGGGAGTAATTCCACCAATGTATCAACCTCGGTAGATGGATAGTTTACAGTGGCAAGACCAGAGGATTTCAAATCATACTACAATGTGAACTTACCCAATGGTCAAGTAGCTCCTGTAGATCTTTAAAATTTTGAGATACTTTATTTTCATGATCTTGGATCAACATATAGATTGAGGTTAATGCATGCAATTTATCATTAAAATAATTCTAAATTATTTTTAAAAGCTAAGTTTCTAGACATGTTGAGATAAAATTAAATTATAGTTGATGAAACTTGTATAGAAAATAAAATTATGTTAGCCATTAAGCATTTACCCCAACATAAATAAATTCTTTAATTGATAGGCTCCGGGTGCAAAGGCAAAAATAAACTATGAATCTAGTGCTATGATTTGTGAGCTTTAGAATAGATATACAACAAGTGTTTAAAATCCTTGGATCTAGAACATGTAGGGAATTTAGGGTTAAAAAACATTACATATTCAAGATGATCCCCATGAAAAATACCCAAATATACAAAGCACCAAATAAATTTGAAAAGTTTAAGATGTAGTTTCACATTCCATATCTTGTTGAGTCTGAGAAGCCACATTCTATTTGAGAATTTCAATATATATTTCTTGTTAAGCTTAAAAAAATCCAAGGATAACGGATTCATATTATGATAGAGGATACTAGGTTAGTAATTCCTCACATAAGTGCAAAAAATCCATTGACAATCCACCCCCTAAACAATTGAAGGTTGTAAACTCATTTTATAAAATATGACATATAACATCAACTCTTTAATATGAAGGATAGTAGGTAGTTATAAACATAACTAAAACTTATTTAATAAGGTAAGTCACATAATCGAATCTTGGATGACATAAGATTTCTAATAGTGACAATGCATTTTATGAAAAGTTGAAAGGATTTAATACTTGAAAGTTCAAAAAGAAAGAGACTAATACTTATCATGATATGAGACTACTAAAGATTATGACCTTTAAATGAAAGACCAATTTTGAACCCACCACCAACCAATTTGAGATATGAAGACACTTACCATTCTAAATAAAATTAGATAGAAATTATCAATTTCTTACTCCATTATTTAATGAGTAATTGTACCTAGTTTTTATTGTGGCTTCCTATACGTGGTTACATTCCTAAACTAACCAATCCTTCACATCCATATATGGAAGAAGTTATTTCTTCATCTCATCAACAAAAAAAAAATTATATTTCCTCTTCACCATTACATTCCTAAACTAACCATTCCTTCACATCCATATATAGAAGAAGTTATTTCTTCTATCTCATCAACAAAAAATATCTATATTTCCTCTTCACCATTCTGAACATTATATAGTCATTAAACATTGTTATAATCATTGACCTTCTCCACCCATCGCATGATGATATATTTCATAATCTCTTTTAAAATATCCTATCATGGTGAGGATTATAAAATTTTAATCTTAAGATAGTCTTGTTTTTGCTTGGGCCTATTCCCAACTCATGAAATTTCCTATTGATATTTTTTGTAATGCAATGCATTTTCCCATGGATCTAAAATGGTTTCAAAACACACACACACACACACACACACACACAAAATATTATATAAATTTTATTATATTTATAAGTATAATTTACAATGATTATTAAAGTTGGTTGTGAATTGTAATGTTTATTAATTATTAACAATAAAATGTAAATTTGACATCTACATAATTGTCATAAGATAGATTCAACTTTAAACTTAACATTTATTTGATTTTAATATAAAATGGTTTTATTGTTTGAAGAATTTAGTTGCATGAACATAATAAATTATAAATACGATAAAATTAAAAAATTAATGTGTTGATATAAAAGGGATTTTATTTAACCTAATATATTAGTGTAACTGAATGAATGCCATCTATCATCAATCATTAAAAAAATTATAAACATGATAATACAGTCATTAATAAAAAAAAATATAACAATTTTAAAATAAATACTTTAAAATTAATATTAATTAAATTAAAAAAAATAAAAATCATTACTCATAATATATCCTTACTAATTATTTTTTTACAATAACCTTGTTGAATCTATGAAAAAGAATGAAAATTAATATATTCTAGAAAATATTAAGACATATGTTCTCCCAACATAATTGACATTTACTTTAAGGTTATTAAATGTGATTTATATTTTTAAATATTAAATATGATTTATATTTTTTGAATGTTTTTGTAAATGCAAAATGTAGTTTAATATATTTGAATATTCAATCTTTTTTCCTTAGATTCATTTTAATTGGTTAATATTTATAATTTTGTATTCATGTCAATATAAAACATAATTTAATACAATAAATCATAACTCCCAATTAAACATACAAATCGAAAAAAAAATAAATACTAAAATTCAAATCATTTTAACTCATAAAAACCAAAATTATTTCACATTATCCCACTTTCTATTTAACCTATTTACCAGAGGGTGACCTTGTTTGTCACATCATCTCAACCATTTTAAAATCACCACTTTAGATCTAATGCACACATAGCAAATTATTAGCATGTCACTACCAAATTTGCACTCTTTCCACCATATCATTGGAGACATAAGGATTAATAATTACTATAGATTATTTTTAAACATTTGGTATCATCCAAAGGTTTCATTTAGTTGGGTCAAACTTTTGAAACGTTGAATAGTTTAAGGATTTGCGCATGGAGGATTTAAAGTCATTACCTCTAGAATAGTTTTGAACAAACTTTTGAAACGTTGAATTGTTTAACGAGATGCCAATAAATATGCAGAATATCTCCGTAAGAAGTCGGAATCCAAAAAGATAACAATAAAAAAGACAAGCAAAATCCCAACAGGTGGGAAACATGGAATACGTCGTGTTTGGAATGCTATAAAACTCAAATCATTGAAGCTCATTTTCAGCCTTTTTTCCCCAACGAGCCTTCCGCGCAACCCCACCTCCAAAATAGCTCATGAATATATCACCTCGCTTCATTCATTTCCTCTAAATTTTCTTGTATTCTTTTTCAGATTGTGGAGGAGAATATGAACACGATAAGGATTTCCATAAAGATTAGTGCCCGACACGCACACCCAATGACGATTGCAGGACGGTTACCATCTAAGTTTCGGCTAATCATGTATGCAATGGACTGGATTTTGCCACATTCCGGACAATACCGTATTCTATAATATGCCACAACCCATCTTATATCTTATATTGTATAATGTAATTTTATTTCTGCTTGCCAAAACTGCCATGGAAATTACAGAATTAATCAACTTTGAGAAATCTGGACGTGATTTGCTCGGTGAGGATGCAATCTCTGCATGCACTCTCCTTCAGTATCGCCATTTCGCGGAAGAATCCAAGTATTTCAAAGCAAATTGTGACCTATTATTGGAGCCGGCGGCTGAGGTGGTTCCTCTGAGTAATACTTTAAGCAAAGTAAGAAGGTGGTACAGAGGCGTGAGGGAGAGACCTCGGGGGAAATTTTCATCAGAGATACGAGACGCTGGCAAGAAAAGACGGCTTTGGCTGGGCACCTTCCCCACGGCGGAAGTGGCCGCTACTGCATATGACCGTGCTGCCTTCAAAATACACGGAGCCAGAGCTATGCTCAATTTTCCACTCGACGTGAAGTTCTCTTGCACTGAAATAAATAATTTATGAGGTTGTAAGATTGCTTATGAATATCTTACAATATTATTACACACTCAAAGAACCTTAAACCTTTAATATATGGGGTAAAAAAGACAATTAAATATCAATTATATTTTATAATTTTATTTTTTTAAAGAATTCATGAATATATATTGATATTATTTATAAAAATCATATAATTCAATTTATTAAAATTGTGAGTATACGTATTTATTTACATAGTTGAAGAATGTAATTTATTTAATCTTTTCCTTCATTAATGACATGCATATTGATTTATAAAACATAGATTTTGAAATACACGTTTGTTTGAGGGATTGAGTTTTTAAAGATTTATGTTAAACACAATAAGCATGCAAATGAGTGTTTTGCATGCCATGAAAAAGCATGAAGACTCCTCTACCAATCCCTCTTGCAGTCACTAGTCATGTCTCACCATGTGCCAAATATAAGGAATCGTACGCTACAATTTGCACTACTTGTTGGTACTTTTTCACTTTATGCCTTTGTTTCAAATGTTAGATTTTGTTTAACACTAACATATATTAAATTTCTTAGCATGTATATGTTTTTATGATGTATGTATAAGGATAATTAACTAACACCTAATACTAGTTAAATATTATTGGCTTATGTTGAGTGTATGGGTGCTAAAAAGGTCCATATTGAAAAAAAATTGTTATGCCATTGTTCTATCCTATCCTAATACATGGAACGTGTTTCAACTTAATTTTTTTCTTAAGTAATTATGTGATCCTAATTAAGGTTGTTTTTATTTTCTAATTTAAACTTATTGACATATTTATTATTTATATCGATACAAAGATAGTTACAATAAAAAGATAGTTAGATGTTATTCATGATTATCTCAATAAAGAATATGATTCATAACCACAAAGTAGAAACGTTGACTAAACATGGTTATATAAAAGTATTAACAAAATAGTAGAGAAAAATAACAACACATTTGTGAAATTATTACACAAGAAATAACACTAAAAGGTAGTGGTGGTGGATCGTCTTGTGTCTCTGCTATTGTATATCATCACTAGTTTTAGCAAGGTATGATTTTAGTATGTATCGCAACATGTTTATAAACTATTATATTCTAAAATTTTGATTGTATTGGTGAGTCCAATATATCATCTAGTTTTAAGGAAGATCAATGCCTAATTGTAATATATTCATTTAGTTGTGAGTGTTCTTTTAATTGTAAATATGGAAGGACTAAGGTCATCCTTCAAAGGGAACTCATCAAAGTAGCTTGTCTCACCCTTATGTATTCATCAAAGAAGAAGCAGGAAAGTTTGGAGGCCAATTGAAGGACAAAGTTTAGTAGAAAAGACATGTTTAGACTGTCAAGATTATATTATTTTCTTGATCATTTAGAATCATACAATCCTATTTATTACCCAACACCTTCTATGGCAGCTAAATCTCCTCATAAGTTTGATCTACCACGTCCACCTCACTTACCCCCTCATAGCACTTTATCATCTGATCTTGAACCCACCATTGAAATAATCATGAGGCATAGGGAACAAGATGAGAATGAATGTCTTGTAATTAGGATTCCTATATTTAGACCAATCAATTTTGATGAAATGAAAGATTATCTTAATGAAGTTCCAAATAAAGTAAGGAAATATCTTCCTAAGTTTCAAGGGAACAATAAAGTGATTGGTGATCAACACTTGAGGTCTTTCCAGATTATCATTGAGTATTATGAGGTTGATCATGATAATATTTGTATTAAGATGTTTGTGCACATGTTGGAAGAAGAGACTCATGAATGATTCAATTCCCTTCCCTATGGATGCATCGATTGATGGGAAGAAATGAAGAATTTTTTAAAAATTTAGAATGGTGATAGAATTTATCCTAGGTTTATTTTGGTTGAATTTGAAACATTAAGAAGAACTTTAATGAGTGTGTGTAGGATTTCAATACAAGGTTCAATAAGACTATGATTAGACTACATGAAAACATTAGACCTAGTGATAGAACATGCTTGTTTAAATATTATAATGTATTTGTCAAGAAGGATGTATACTACTTGAGGGATAAGACTCCTATATATCTAAGATTAGCATTTAATATGGCCATCCAAATTGAAAATAATATAAAGGCTATGGGTAAACCCTTGAATAAGTAGACTAATGTGAAGTTGGTAAATCATGAAAAATGTAGTCCACTAAGATAGCCAACCTTGAGGAAACTATGAAAAATTTGGCCTCTGCTATAAAATAAATGTCCTACAAGTTGGATATAGCTAAGAAAGGGATGCCTCATGTGTCTACAAGTTAGGAGATAACTCCAAATTAGAATCAAGCATAAGGGAGACCCCCTTTCCACATTATAGATAATGATAGAGGGAAGAGGCCTTCTAGTGAAAATGATAAAAATCATAATAGAGGGGCTGGAAAGAAAGTCCCTGATCTATTAAATGCTAAAGTGAACATTGCAAGTTATGACCTTGCCATTGAATAGTGTGATAAATGCTTCCTTCCACATCTTTCTTGTGTTATTATTGAAAATGTTGATGAATAAGTAGATGAACCTAAATCTACATCTAATGATGATGATATCTTGAAGTTGGATTATCAAGTCTCCTAAAGTAAAATGACTACCTCCATGGAATTATTTAGTGCTACTACTTTTAATCAATTTTGGAGTGCAGTAAAAAAGGTATGTGTCCCAACTTCCAAATTTGTTTGTGATGTTGATATGACATAAACATATGAGTTACCCAATCATGATTTCAAAACTTTATGCTCGATAATGATTAAAAAATATGATGGGGGAATTGTTTTTATTGAGGATAGATAGCTACTAATTAATGTAGCAATTTCCCAAGAGAAAGTATATAGCTTGAGAAGTAGGCAATAAGGTGTTTCTCCTCAAGACACTACCACTAAAAATCTAAGGGTAGGGGATATAAGTAAGGAATTCAAGAAAGCTACAATAGTCCCAAATTATTCTAAGCTAGTACCCATTTCCCAAGTTGTCAAACAAATAGGTGCTCCAACCAAGAATAGAGTACCTTTATTATCTAGTATTTGTAAGGTTGTGAGTGATGTTATAACAAATCCACCCTTGAAGATTGATGTTAAAAATGTAAGTTTATACCAATGTATTCCACTTCAGACTTTAAGTGATTGTATTCTAGTTGAAGGTGTTATCACCCTTCCTCAAAATACTCCTCTTGCTCAGTATAGTGTGTGTGATATGGATTAGGTGTTAAGCCAACTAAAGATCACCATGCCACTTGTTGAATTATTATAAAAACCTAAATATAAGAAGAGGGAATTTGATAATTTGGTGAGAGTACAAATATAAATGAAATGACTTGGCCCTAAATACTCCTAAATAATGATGAAGAATCATATAAGGTTATTGAACAAACTCTAGAGGTTTATTTGGGGACTTCATTGGTAGAAAGTTAGCTAAATGTGGATCTCTTTTACATAACTCTATTGATCAGTGGATTGATTTTTCATAATTATATGTTTGATTCCCAAGCCCATTAAAACATGATGCCCTTAGGTATCCTTAATGAGCTTGAAGTTAAAATTACATCAGCCTTTAGCAAGTACTATGCCATGGAATCATGAGAGGTATTAGTTATTAGACAAGTTAAAGGGTTGGTAGTATAGTTTGTAATTTATCTAGGTAAATATTTGAATATAAACATGGTAGTTTTGGATTGCCCACCTAAGTAGGGGATGATACTATGACAAAAATGGACTACCAATATGGGTGAAAGTGTGTATATGGACTTATCTTATGCCACCATTCCTTTGGAGGGTAAAATGGTCAAACTTCATAGAGAGCCTTAGATGTTACATGTAATTGCAAACCCAAAACATGATCTAAATGAAGTGTTGTACACGGATGTGGAATTTAGTAACTTTTTTAGGAATGTAGATGTTGTTGAACATCCTATTATTCTTGATGTTGAGTTTGATAATGAAAGTTCTAATGTTTGGATAATGTTTTTTGATGGAGCTTACTCTAAACTTGCATATAGAGCTAGGGTTGTCTTTTATGCCCCAAATAATAAATGTTTTATGTTTTCTTTTAAGTTATATTTTGAGTTCATGAATGAAATTATTAATAATGAAACACCCCTACTGGTACTTACTTTAAAATAGTTGAGAAATAGGCCTACATATAGATGAGGAAGAAGTACAAAGATTTTTTGGATTGGTATTATATAGATATGAAGATATATATAAAGGATTTGTTTCAACACATCATCCTATTATGGCTTAAAAAAATAGTTTAGGAAAATCTAAATATTTATTAACCTCATCTTGGCCACCACACTACTGGAAAAGTTAAAAAAATTAATGGATGATAAGATATTAGAGCTTCCAATTAATGTCATACATCTGAAACATTTCCTAGACCGAGCTCATGATTATGCATAGTATTGTATAGTATATAGTTTTATTATTGTTTTCTTTGTTTCCCCTCTGTGTTTAGCCTTATTTATTTGGTTATTTTCATCATTTTTTATCATGTGTTTATTTTAAAATACTCATGATCTATTTTTGCTGGTCTGCATGTGTCAAATTGAGTCTTGTGGGTGTTTGTTATGAATTTATCAAGTGTTGACTCCATGTTCCAATGGATTATCACCTGGTCTTATTTTTGGGGTTATTTACACACTCACAGGGGGTGTACATCCTCAGGTGAGAATTAGTGTTAGTGCCCAAACTTGAAATAAGAATTTAATCCCTTTTCTTAAATATTAATGCCCAAATTTCTAATTTTTACTCTTCTCTCCAAATGTCATCCTGAATAAAATCCCATTATTGCCTTGTGAGAAACCTATTTAAGAAGCTTTCCATGTTCATAAGAATCTACCTAATGTTCAAGGTATATGTGAATATTACTTGCTTTCATTTTATGAAATTAATAATAAGCATGTTTGTGTACACATTTTTATCTATCTTTAGTGGCTTGTGTTTGAATTAGAGTATTTTTTCATTCTGTGTGACAACCCTTCCTAGGTGGAGTAAACAAGTTTGATTATATCCTTGTCAGATTTGTGTTCTTGTGTGCCAAAAATCCCCATGGAGATTGAATTATAGTATCCATTCATGTGAGTAGGATTTCCCTTAGGTCCTCTCACCTTGGTTCATGTAGAGCCAAAAGTAGCAGGGAGCTAACTATACCCTTTGTCAGTGTCTTTCAGTCATTGTTTGCATTTAGTCAATCTTGATGTTAAACCCTTTCGTGGATATAATGACATATTTGTGGGTTTTTCATCTTTGTTTACCATTTTCTCAAGGTGTGCAACGCTGAATGTGTGAGGTGTATAATTTGGAACTAACAGGGTGATCTTAATATTTTGAATGGATATAATGATTGTGTATTTTAAATTGAGTGAAAATAACTTGAAGCAATAAATTTTGTGAGGTTCAATTTTTTTTAACAAAATAATAATTTTTTTAGAACCTATGGGATTGAGGGAATTGATTAGATTAAAGTGTGTGTTGATTACTCTAAGCTTTAGATTTGACAATATGAGTTTTGTATTAGATTTGGCCTATACTAGGTGTTTGGACTTTGACTTGTTGGGGTTGGATTCAAAATATGTGCTTGGATAGGGTTGTTTATGTTGTATTTGATTTGTAAATTAAGGGGTGTATTATTGGGTTGGAGATGGATAAGTTGTTATCTATGTGAATGTATGGGCTGCTGTTTTAGATTTTGAATGGATGTTGGATTGGTTGATGAGGTTTTTGATAGGGCTCTAAGTCTTGATCATGTATAGGATTTAGATCAGCCTAAGGTTGGATATTGATTATGATGATGTGATATGGATTATCATCTATGACATGAATTAAATAAATCTAGTGGTATAGACTTTTATAATTATATGTTTTTGAACTTATACATTTTTTGATGCATGTTTGGATCATGAAATGTCGATGTAAAATTATGGTTTTGATTGTGGGATGTTGATTTGTAGATTTTATATTATTGATATTGATGTTGATTACATTGATTAATATATTTGTTGGTGTATGGTGTGAGGTTTTAGAATAGTATGATTCTTGACAACACTCATACAAGATCAAGTAATATATAAGCCTATAGTAGTAGATAAGGTTGTGCAACTCAACTAATAACCCGATGATCTACACACATAAATTGGTTACTAGGTTGGTCTCTCAGCCCTCACTCTATATCAATATGTGGTGAGTGATATTTGAAGATGTTTCTTCCTTGTACTAATAATTATTTGTAACCAAAAAATCTTAATCTAGGATTTACAAGCATCTCTATGTGCATCCCCTAAATACATTACAATAGATGGAGCTAAAATAAAGATGTCAAAAATTAACTCCCCCATCGTTACTAACTTAACCTTCAATTATAATAAATTTAATATCACACTAATATCATATTAATATTCTAATTCCTATTTTATTTTATCATATACTAGCGTAACACCTCACTAGATCATTCTTTTCATCAATTAATCCCATACATAGCATCCCACTTAACCATTAATCAATATTTCAAAATATTTAAGGAATTTAAAATTCCTCCCCACCTACTTCCAAACTACCACCACTAAGGCTCCTAAAAATTACCTTAATAATTTTTATGTAGTCCCTCATTTATTAGCCTAACCACATTTATAATTTACTATTCCTCCTAGAGCCCCACACCACCTTTATCTATATTTCTCTAGGAATTTGTAATTCATAGAACCTAACTACTAAATCTTAACACTAATTCCTATCCATTGATCTCTATACTCTATAGAATAAATATAGCCCTCCATTCCTCCAAAGTTGCTCTATATATTCAAAGATAAACTACTATATAAATACTTGAATCTTATATATCTTTGATTTTTAAAATGAAATAGTACTATCATCAACTTATCAAGCCATCCATATCCAAAGTGTTGTAAAATTTTTGATTCATCAAAGAGAAATCACACAATCAGGCATTAAGAATCCACTCATCTCTTAGATGACATATACACGACAAAGAAGAGGATTTCAAAGACAAATTTAAAGTATAAATTTGTTGTTTATATTATGTAACTTTTTTTTGAATTTCATTTTTCTTAAGCTCTATCTGGGGTAGTGTGGTTAGGATTAGAGTAGGAGATTTGAGTAGTTATTCCATGGTTTATAATTATTAGATATAATTTTATTATAGTATAGTAATATCCATGTGCCACTATGATGTAGTCTCACTAATGTCATGGAGTTGAAAATTAGTCTTTTGATGTTTACATTGGTTGTGTTAGACTATTTGGATGCATTGGATCTAAAATTTTATTTTATATAAGTTTATGTCTAGATTATTTTCACCTTTATGTTTTTCATATCCACATGGTGAATTATTTATTAATATATCATCACTAATCTTTAAGAGTTCTATCTATTTTACCCAAAGTGCTACATGTTGTAATATTTCATTGTGTCACATTTACATGGTCATAGAGTGTTTACAAATTTTTATAGGCCATCTATTTGAATTCCATGAACATATTAAAATTTTACATTTACTTTTTTAATTTTACATCTATACCCTTTTCCATACACATAAATAAAATATATATGATTATCACGTCTAAATGTTTTAGGAATGTGCATAAAACCATTTAATAAATCATGTGATATGATATAAAACACGTGGAAATTAGAATAGAGTCATAGTCTCATAGTATCCCAAAGCATAACTTAACATTTGAAGTAAAATAAGTCCCTAGGGAGAGTTAGAATATAGATATATTTTCAAACTAATATTAAATCCACTTGCCTCAAAGATGAGTAGTGGTGTAGAATGAAAGTATGAACCTTTGGCTTAGGATAAGTAAAGAGTGCTACCCAATTAAATTTAAGTTTCTTAAGGGGTACATATAGGATGATTTTATGACTAGTTAATCTCGAAAAGATTCAAACTAGGCTACTACATGAATTTCATCTTTTTTGTACCATGTAATAATTCATAAAACTAACTTAGAAGATAGAGGTTTTAATTTTTCCTCTTTTTTCTTTTGACCTGGTTCACAATTTTTGTTTTTAAAAAATTGAGATAAAATATGGATATAAAAAAAAGAATTTATATCTTAATTTCTGATTTAAAATGGGTTACCACTTTTTAAACTAAAATGGGGATGTGTTGGACACAACCAAAGGGCTATCTAATGCAGGTTTGAAGGGTAACACCCCCTTTTGGTGGAATTCCTTGCATGAAAATGTTGATAATATAGTGCAAACAACTTCATAATAACATCATAGTTCCATGCATATCATACTTGTATCTCTTTACAATAAAAATTCACAACACTTGTACAACATTAAAATAACATGACACATGCAAAATTCCCTATTCATCATGCTCATACAAGATTTAAACATAAAATCTACACATAAATATTGATAGAAATCATATAGATTATTTGATGACATGATACATATCAACATACTTCACATTTATATGTTAATAAAAATAATTTTCAAAAGGTGA
The DNA here is from genome assembly GCA_037957365.1 of Torreya grandis. Classification (NCBI taxonomy): domain Eukaryota; kingdom Viridiplantae; phylum Streptophyta; class Pinopsida; order Cupressales; family Taxaceae; genus Torreya; species Torreya grandis. The sequence goes on from JARHVA010000429.1 coordinate 4,813,180, forward strand.
AGAGTCACACATAGAAGCTTAAATGGTTAAAATCCAATAATAGTTATTGAACCTTCATGGATTTTCAATCTATGTAAACTTTTTTGTAACATTAGTCTAGGCAGATAATAGTAGAGAAGACAACCATACATCTTTATAAAGAGTATGGCATGCACAAAACATATAAATAAATATAATTTATATTCTACTTAATTTATTTCTCTATTGTCCATCTTATTCAAAATTTACTCCATCGCATACACATACAACGCATCTAGATCCTCATCTAGAGTGTTGTTATTGAGACTATCTTGGAATTTATATAATTATTTTTCTCCCCATTTATATAACTAATGATTACTTAAGAGTCACCCTCCACTACTAGCTCCTTATTTTCTTTAAGCACATCCACTTGTACCATTTTTAGGATGGATCTTACCTCAAACATATTGTTAGCCTCATTTCCAATATCTAGTGATACAGTTAGAATTGACTATCCTAAGGTATCTCAAAAAACCATACCACTTAACTTTATTGAAAGTCGGGTAAACTTTTTAACGTGAACGGTGCCGCTGGCTAGACATGACTAATACTGATACCACCAGGCCGGTGGGGGACTATAACACTGATGGGCAGAGCCACAACGGAAGTACCCGACCAATAGACTACACCCCTCAACCCCTCAAAAAACTATACCACTTATAATAGGTATTATATTTCAATTTAGACACCCCATGTAAGATGAAATTGTTTAATCTAGGCACTAGAGGGATCTAAGGAATATATCTATTTAATTTTTATGAGTACTTGAACCTTTATTGAGTAAGTGTATGTTATTCCAAATTTTTACCAAGTAATCATCCTCCATCAGCCACTAAATGTTTCTTTTTTTTAAAACTTTGTACTGAAACAAAATCTAAAATTGAAGCCTATTTCTTATTTTAAATCTAATCCTCTAAATAAATTGAATCCCTAGTAATCTATCTATTCATATCTATCCACACATTTGAGAAATTAATAAGAAGGCCTATATTAAAAGTTAGAGTCATCAAGACTTTAGACAATAAGATAGGTGAAAAATGAAGTTAATCTCACACTGATGAGTTCATTAGTTGACAACACCAAACCAGATAAATTCTAAGAGGTTTTATGTCAGCCTTAGTGGAAGAAGGCTAGGGATGTTGAATATGAGGCCATCATCAAAAATAGAATGTGGGAACTTATAAATCTCCATATAATAATTAAATCCATTGGATGCAAATGGATTTTCAAGACAAAATACAAAGCAAATGGATCCATCAACAAATACAAAGCATGAATTATTGTAAATGGGTATGCTTAGCAAGAAGGAATTGATTATGAGGATAAATTTGTACCCACTACTAATTTTAAGACCAATAGAGTTATTTGTGCACTCATAACATAAAACATATGGAAGCTTCAGTAGATGGATGCCAAAAGTGCATTCTAGAATGGTGATCTCCAAGAAGAAATGTACATGACCTAGTTGGAAGGTTTCATTGATAGACACCATCTAAAAATGGTATGTCATCTAATTAAATCACTTTATGGACTTCATCAAGCACCAAGGGAATGGTATATTAAGATATAATATCATCTATTATAGCATGGATTCATTCATATTCCCTTAAATTCAAATTTGTACACTAAGAAAGTAGGCACAAAGATTGTTATTCTTATTTTTTATGTGGATGATCTTGTGATCATAGGAAGTTTAAATGATCTCATTTAAAAATTAAATAATGACTTGAAGAATTACTTTGACATGACAAAATTGAGGCTACTTCATTATTGTCTTGGCTTAGAGATATGGAAAATGAAGAATCACATATTTGTCTTATAATTGAAATATGCCAAGACGCTACTGGAGAAATATGGGATGATAGATTGTAAACCACTATCGAATCTAAGGGAAAAAGGTTTAAAACTATCCCAATTTTAGGATTCACCTCAAGTAAATGAACCTCACTATAAACAACTTATTGGGAGTCTCATTTACATGACATATACCACACTAGATATATGCTTTGATGTCATCTATCTTTCAAGATTCATACAACAGTAAAAGAAGTGTAATTTGGTTTCATCAAAGCACATTTTGAGATATGTCAAAGGTAAAATAGATTCTGGTCTAGAATATAAGAAGGATTCACATTAATTCTTATAGGTTTTATATAGACTCAGACTATGCTAGATCTGTTGATGATATGAAATAAACTATAGGTTATATCTTTCATCTCAGATCTAGAATAATTTTATAGATTATTAAGAATTAATCTATATTTTCTCTTTCATCCATAGAGGCATAATATCATGTTGTACAAGGATCTATGTGTGAAGTAATTTGGTTACGTCATACTCTATTTAGCATAGACATTCCTAAAGATCATCCATCAATCCCTTTCTATGATAATCAGGGTGTGTTGAATCTTGTCAATAATCTAGTGTTTCATAAAATAACAACACACACTGAGGTTTAGTGCCATTACATTCTATAACAAGTCTTAAATCACCACTTCTAGATCCAATACTTCCCAACAAATTTATAGATAGCAAATATACTCACTAAGTCACTTGGAAAGGTGAAATTTGATCTCTTTTAGGGGTACATTTGTAAAAACAATGTAATAAAGGGGTAATGTTAGTGTGATAATTAATATTACATTGTTTTTATATAAACTCTACTTAGTTACTACAGATAGGTAGTTTGGTGTAGTTTATTAGTCTATTATTGTTGAGGACAGTTACGTCCTAACCATTTTTGTGTTGGATATATGTTCAATGCCTTCTTTTAATAAATCATCAAATCCTTTTTATCTCTTCAATATCAATTCTATTTTTTTAAAAATCAAAGTTCATAAGGTATCCTTACTAATTTATGTTCTAAGATAACTCTATGATAGCCTTTTAAATCCATGAGATAGAAGGCAAATTAATGTATTCAAGAAAATATTAATACACATGTTTTCTCAACATAGTTGAAATTTACCTTAAGGTTATTAAATGTGATTTGTATTTTTTGAATGGTAAATTTGATTTATATTTTATGAATTCTTTTATTAATTATAAATGTTTTAATATATTTGAATCTTCATTCCCTTTTTCATATATTCAAGTCACATGTATAAAATTTATATGCAAATTTTATTTTGAAAAAATGGAATTTATACATATATACCTTATTCACTAAAAAAAATATTAGATATATGATTAAAAGAAAAAGGTGATTGATTAATATTTCTAATTTTTTATCCATGTTGATACAAAACACAACTGAATAGAATAAAACATAAGTTTCAATTAAACATGAAAACCTAGAAAAGAAAATTAAAGTATCAAATCATTTTAGGTCATAAAAATCAAAATTATTTTACATGTTATCCCACTTTCCATTTAACCTATACATCAAGGGGTGACCTTGTTTTTCAAATGTCATCTCAACCATTTTAAAACCACCACCTTAGATCTAATGTGCATATCATAACTCATTAGCATGTCACTATCAAATTTTCACTCTTTCCACCATATCATTGGAAACATAAAGATTAATAATTACTATAGATTATTATTAAACATTTGGGATATACAAAGGATTTATTTAGTTGGGTCACATCCATGATCAACATAGTATGACCAACGTTTTTGACAAACAAATGTAATTGTTCCATATCACCCAAGATCATAATTATGCATGAAAAAATACTATCAATCCAAATAAAATTATTAAAACTTGTGAGAAAAATCCAACTATCATGATTATTTTAGACATAGGACATTCATATCTAGAAATTATTATTAAATATCAAACGCAACATACTTTTAATGTAGTTTTGTAAGGCCTTGTACATTCATGAATGAATTACATAATTTATTATGATCTAAGGAGATACCATCATAATACAACCCTTGAATTCTACCATATCTATTTTGTAAAATATGTTGTTGGTTGTTGTGAAAAAATTAGTAACCTAAATTGAACATTATTAAATAGGCACATACTCTCCTTATTTATAATTTTTGATGTAGGTTGTGAGAGCACCACATTGATCCCTTACAAGAAGAAAATATATGAGCAAAATTTTTATAATCTGAAGTAATATTTTGAGAAGTAGAGATGGAATTTCATACCAAAGGGACTATACTAGAATAGAAAATTTTAACCACCTACAATGATTTTTCAGCATGGTTATATGAGTGGTCTCCCAATAGGATTAATTTTCCACCATGAAATTATTAAAAGCATAATTATAATGAACACCCAAATATTATTACTACTTGAGGTACACATATTATGGTTTGGAACAATCAATTTATTTTGGTCAATCCTTTGGTTGCTCATAAAATCATAATTCTAAGGGGGAAAATAAGCAATGAGCCTCGAAAAAACCAAGGAACCTTCTATAGAGTAGTAAAAACATGTTGAACATCAATGAAGAAAAACTAAAATAAAACCTTGGTCCTATTTTGGAGTATGTAAAATTAATCTTAGGTAGTTCATGTGGATTAAACTCAACTTTTGAGCATATTTTTATAATGAAGTCTCCCCACACAATATTTCATCAAAATAAGTTGTTCTAACCATTGAAAAGTATTGTTTGATATATGGTAAGTGTGATCTTGGTGGGCCCACACCCAATCTAAGACACAAGAAGGAGATCCAGTTCATATACCTACACTATATAAATCCATCAATATATGTCCACTAGTGTAGGTCACCCTATAACTAATGAGATTTAAACCTAGATCACTACTATACCAATATAACTACTTTAAATATTTCACCAAAATACAAATACCCATCATTTTAAAGTATTGATAAAATTATAAATTACCAAAAAAAAAAAAAAAAAAACCCAACATATGGAGGATTTAAAGTCATTACCTCTAGAATAGTTTGGAACAAATTTTTTAAACATTGAATTATTTAAAGAGATGCCATTAAATATTGATACCAAGAGATTAATTACTCAAAAAAGTGTCATAATTCCATTGCCAATCCTTCCACTAATTAATCAAAGGTTACATACCCATTTTATAAACTATGGTATCTTACATAAAATCTTTAATATGCACAATATAAGGTAATATTGAACTAAAAAACTTAAAATTCATCTCTAAGTTAGGCAACATAATCCAATCTATAGATGACTTAACATCACTAATAGTGGCAATGTGTTTTATAAGAAGTTGCATTGATTTTATACTTGAAGTTTTAGCAGGTGGGAGGTCGATACTTGTCATGATATGGGACTACTACAGATTATGATATTTTAATGAAAGACCAATTTTGAACCTATCACCAACTAATTTGAAGTGATGCTTGACATAGTCAAAAGTTTTTTTAATGATTTTTCCATAAGTGACCCCTTAATTTGATTAGGATAGAAGTAATGAGAAGAATGTGAAATATTGTGTTTTTATAACAAATTTTTCATAGGGATAACCTATATAAATGTAAATTATTAACAAGATTTTGAAAAACTCATTTCCTTCAATAGCCCCCATTATCCACTAGGCATAGAAAGTGATGTTTTAGTTGTATATATAAATAATGACCATGAGTCCCTTGTCATGAGGAAAACAACAAATATCCCAAGAAATTTTATGAAATATTCTAGTATTATTGGCATTATCCCAATTAAAATATTTGAGAAATTTAAAGAACTTATCATATGAGGATTTTGAAGGAGCCCAATTGGACTAGTAATAGACATGAGTGGCTGCATGAATTTCATTAGAAACATGCCATTTTATTACTAGGGAAAAGGCTTGGTGATGTAGTAGTTAATTGTTTTCTCCAATATTTTAAGCACATACTAGCTTAATTTGGTGGGAGATATATAAAAATCAAAGGGATTGCCTAGGAGATTTAATTTATATGCCACTCTAATCCATTTACACTAGATTATTTTGCACAAATTCAGAAATAAAATTGTGTTATATATATAACAATGTATTTTGACCCATTGTAGGTAAGATGTATAATCTCTTCAAAATAATCTAATACAATGTAACACATATATAAATGAGGCTTTATTGTCTACAATCATGAATAAATAATCATTTATGAAATGTGTATTAATTAGATCGGTGGTGTGGTCTATTGGTTCCCAGTTGTACACCTCTCTTGCTTAGCCTTGCACACTTGAGGGAAATGGAAAATGTGGATGGTAAACTCATTAATATGTTGTTATATGCAGGGAAGGGTTTAGAAAATAGATAGACCAGATTCAAACAATGACTAAGATGTACTAATAGAGGGTATGGTTAACTCCCTACTACTTTTAGCTCTATCTAAACCAATGTTAGAGTACCTAAGAGGTAGCTTGCTCACATGGAGTTATAATGTAATTCAAACTCCATGGGGATTTTTTGTAAAAGGAAACATAAATATGACTAGGGCATAACCAAACATGTTCACTTCACCCAGGAAGGGATATCACATGGAATGAATAAATGTACTAAGTCACATACAAGCTATTAAATATATATGGGAAATTGATTACAACCTTCATTTTAGACAATCTTAAATATCAAGGGGTTAAATGGAAGATTGCAATGCTAAGCTTCAAATCACAAAATATAGACACATGTCAACTAGGAAAGATTTATGCATCTACAGGCAAATAACACTTAAAGTATTTAGGAGGGTGTATTACTTATAGGGTAGGAGAGGTAGGACAAGGTTTATAGTTATAAAAAGGATTGGTGTGCTAGTGGTTTTCAAAAAATAGGGATTATTTCAACATTCATGACATCACTTATTGTGAAGATGTAGAAAAACAAAAAATAAAGCTAAGGGGAACAACTAGGAGTGATTTGCATCCATTGGTACAAATACAAACCAAATACCCAAATAATCCTTGAATCACTAAAGCATACACTGCAACTAGGATTTTAAATATTTTTTCCTATAAATTCCATAAATCCAGGGTTCCCTTGAGAGGCATTCAACAACATATTTTCAAATCAATATGCAAAAAGGGATTTATAACCTAGATCTATGCCCAAGATGATAAGTATTGAACATAAAACTATATATCTAATAAAAAAAACTTACAAAACATATCATTCCATTTCACAATGGGAAAGAGTAAAAACCACAAGTATTTTTCATTATATTGACAAAAAATCTTACATACATCAGTGTTTCAAAACATTGCCATGGGGAGAAGCATGATGAGTTTACTCTTTATTGGATAGGGGAGACATGTTAGAAAGATCTTAGAGTTTACTAATGGCTAAAAATTTTTAACTACCTTAGCAAGGGAGATAAAATGCACACACAACAATGGATACCCAAATTTGGAAGATCCTAGACATAAGAAAAATAAAGACCAACAACCACCTAGAAAAAGAGGACAAGCCCTCTTTTTATACATTTTGTACCATTTATTTCAATCTAGGAATGTGGGTTATAATTTGAGAAATTATAAAATTTTAAATAGCTCTCAAATTTCTATCAAGATACTCCCAACTAGAATATGCCATTTGCCATGCCTAGAATCTTTATTCTTTTGTAAGAAGAATCATTGTTGTAATTGCCTCTACATGAAATGATGAATATTTGGAGTAAATACTTTGATTTCTTGGTTGTAAATTATTTTCACACAAGATGGAAGGAGAATATGTATCTTTAGAGCTAAACAATATCTTTGTCTTGTTGTGTAACATTTTGGATATGCCTTTAACCACTCATTTGTGCATCTAAAATATTCTTGATAGTTGTCCTTCTTATGAATGCCATATAAAAACCCTATTTTGTAATGATTTTGTGGAACTATTCCATATCCATGGCCATTTGAATGTTCTTCCTTCAATGGACCACCTTGGCCTTGAAAACTTGCAATATTTCTCCCATGGAGGTGTTTGAACAAGCAAAATAATTGAAAATACAAAACGTAGGTTATTTTTACGTGTTTACTTTTTGGCTCTAATTTTTCCACATTTAATTTTTTCAAAATTTGACCTTTTAGGGTTTCCTCCAATTTTTTTTTGCATAAATGCATTATTTTTCACTTTTTATCCTTTTGGGGAAATTTTGGTCCCTTTTGCAAATTTACACTTTTATTTATTTTTGGGAAATGTAGGTTCCATTTTCCATTTTAAAATTTTATTTGTATTGGGGAAATATAGAACTCAATAGTACTTTTTCAATTTTTAAATTATGAAATTATAATTTGTAGTTATAGTTGTCCTCAAAATTTCTCTTAGGCAAATAAGAACTCCAAATTCAATTTGAAAATTTCAAATTTGTAAATTGCAATTCACGGTTGTAGTTCACCTAAAAAGTTCACTTAGGGAAATGGGAAATCCAACTCCAATTTGTAAAATTAAAAAATTGTAATTAGCCTTGAAATTTCTGATAGGGAAGTGAAAACTTCAACTGTAATTTACAATTTACAAAATTAAAAAATTATAATTGGCTTTGAGTTTCCTTATGGAAATGTGAAATCCAAATGTAATTTTAATTTATTAAAAATTATAATTGGCTTGGAAATTTACCTTTTACACTAAGACCTCATGTTGATTGGATTTAACAAGTGGGTCTCGAACATCTAAGTACAATTTGAAATTTATGCAAGTCAAAAAATGTAATTATACTTGAAAATTACCTTTTGTACTAGGACCTCATGCTGATTTGCATTGATTGGAAGGTTTGGGAGATCCAAGTGCAATTTGAAATTTTCACATTTACAAAATTACCAAATTGCATTCCTCCTCAACATCTTCTTGGAGTTCTACTTGAGTTGACTTTTCTTCCACTAGATTTTGACTAGTGGGATTGGGAGAGCTGACCATAATTTGCAACTTCCATGTTGAAGACTTGCATTTTAAAAGTTGCATCTATCATGAAAATCTCCCAAGGATTTTGGATCCTTATCTGTAATTTTTGAAACTTGCCAATTTTTTTCACTTTTCACCCAACTCTATTCCAACCTGGATTAACAGAGTACCCTTTGGAGAATATATTTTTAGAAGACAAATCTTTATTTTTATCCATTATTTTACTCTCCATAATAACCAATCATCAATGGAAATAAGTATTACCCTATAGACATGGAAATTTGAAACAAACAAGATCAATAACATTTTAACCCCTAATTTTCCTTGTTGACTCAAACTTTGATGGATGCTCCTGATATGGACAATTTCCTTGACCTCATTATCAAGTTAGAAATCATAAATAGATTTAAATTATTATCTTATTAGATACTTTAAATAGTATTACATCAATAAATATCCCCTTATATAGTGGCCATAACCTAGGAAGCTCATACTCATGCATGTCTCTCAAAGATGGAATGATAAAATGCAATCATAATCTTTATTAATCTCTCCCACTAAAATAACAACTGATATTTGTGCCCCTTTACCAAATACATGTTATATGCATGAGAAAAATTATCATACACAATAAATATAATACCATTTACACATCAGACACCTCCAGCTTCGCTTATGTATGTTTTAGATTTATGAATATAATATGCCCTATTTGTTGTGCTAGAAATGATTGCCCAAATAATGAACAATGACCATCAAGGGATTTATTTCAATGAATGGGAACATACAAGTTCCATTTGTTGATTACAAAAGATCTAGTGCTGAATTTGAATATGGTGCTTAGTGTACAAGTTACTTGAGCTTACATAATAAACTCCAATCCCACCATTCTTATTTTTAATCAAAACAACTCATGGAATAAAAAAGAATTTTTATTTATAACCTTGTAACCTTACCCTATTAATATGAATCATATTAAGATGGCCATTAATTTTTATGGTATAATATTCCCTAATCTATGTTTTTGATCTGAGTAACAATTCAGGTGATGGTTCTACCCCAATTGATGATGGAATTTCTAGGAGCCATAACTTTTGCACCATAGCTCTGATTGACTCCACGTTTGAACCATTATAAATCCAAAAATGAGGAGAACATGGTGAGATGGCACATAGATCTTCTTGGTAGGTTTTGACCCCCAAAAACGAAATGAAAGTGCCTAAATTTTTAATTTTAGTAGTGTAATCTAAAAATAGTATGTTTATAAAAATAGTAATTCCTTGAATTTTGTATTGTTGTAAATCATGGAATTTGAACCACTTAATCTCCCTTGAGATTGGTGACCTTAAACATCATTATCCTACCTTAAAAATGTGCATAAATTAAGATGTAACCCAAAATGTAAATTAAACATCTCTTCCCAAAGATAAACATATTGTTGTATTGCAATCTTGAGTAATAAAACATCTCTTCTCAAAGAAATTATTATTACTATGTTATTTTTGTGTTCTTGAAATATCTGTCAATAAAAACATCTATGTTTTGGATCATTTTTATCATAGTGGTTTGTCTTGAGAGTGTATGATCTTGAGGATGAGGTCAGGCTACAAGAATCTTGAGTAGAAAACAACGGAGCTTCCAAACTATCCACATATTTGCTCTAAATGAATTGAAATGTTAGATGACACTAAGACATCTGATCACTTCAAATAAATTGTGAATGAAGCCCTCCAATGGAAAAAAGTGTAGATGCTACAAAAATTTATCCAAATTCTCTAACAAATCTTGATGGGAAATTCAAGCTCCTCATCTGTACTTCCTTACTCCTCATCCATGGAACATCCTTTCAGTGCCCCAACACCCTTTAAGGTTTAGGTGAATTTTTATACCCCTAAATTTGAAGGAAAAATAAATGCTTATGTAGTATAAAATTAATTGGATCAATTATATTCCTACTTTTTTGTAAATATATTCATCGATGGAGAAAATATCACTTTTGCTCTTTTGAAAAATTGGTGTGAAGTGTAAAAAAAGAGGTTCATTATAGATGACATTGGCTTTAATGTGGAACCTACCTAGGATGATTTCATGGAAGTGGTAAAGGAAGAATACTATACCGTTAGATCATATGATGATATGTGCTTACAGTGGAAACAACTTTTCCAAGGTAAGCACCAATTTGTTTAGGATTACACTGACATTTTTCATTCTCTATCTACGATATTGGGCATCTAATAAAGTGAGAAACATAAGACTCTAAAATATCATGGTGGAATACAATGGTACATATGGGGGTAAATAGAAATCTTTAATTTGGAAACCCGCAGTGAGGCATACAAGTTCATAGTGAAGATTGAGTAGAAGCACGAAAGAAATAATACGAAGAGTCAGCATTTGAAATGTGAAAGTGAGAAAGAAGGTCAAACATGAGGCCAAAATTGGAAGCAAAAGGAGTTTCAAGATAAGAAAACCCAGAAGGGGAAGACTAGAAAATGGTGTGATTACCAAAAAACTAGAACTCACTCCAAACAAAATTGTCAAGCCATCAAGTCATTGATTTTTCAGTCACAATACTCAATATCTACTGCTTTGTCTCATATACACCCTATAGTTGAAGAGGATAAGGAAGAGATAATGGATATTGAACTCGATACCATCATTGATTTATCACAAACCAGTGAGGAAAGGTTAGATGACAAAGAAAGGTTAAATTACTCCAAATTATGGGTAAAAAGTAAGCATCTAAATTTCATTCTTGATAGTGGGAGTCAAAAGAATTTAATCTCTACAAAAGTTGTGAAAATTCAAAATCTATCTATGATGCCTCATCCAAAGTGATATAATAATGGATGGTTGAGCCTAGGGAGAGACCTCTATGTCAACCATTAGTGTCTTCTTTCATATGTAATAAAACCTTCCCAAGATGAAGTCTTATGTGATGTGGTCAATATATATGTTTTTGATATACTCCTTGGTTAGCCATTCATGTATGATCGACATGGAATCTATGAATCATGAAACCAAAGAATAAATCTCACTCTTGAAATGTGATGCTACAAGGTACTAAAGGTACCACCTCCCACATGTGTCTCCCTAATTAGTGCCAAATAATGTAAAATATTAATGGAGAAGATAACTCAATTCATTCTCGTGGTGGTCAAACCACAAAAATCCAATAAGTCTAATATTTCAGTCTTGACTACATAATCAACACATCAATAGAAGTAGATGGGAAAAATCATGGGAGAATATGATGACTTATTCAAGTCACCTATGGGAGTTCCACTTCACTACCAAGTAAAACATTCTATTGATTTGATCCCAGGATCACCTTTGCCTAATAGTATTTGTATTAAAGATCAATTTTGGAGAATTATGATATAAAAAGGTTGATTTAGGAATTGATTCAAAAGGGTCACATCAAGCCAAGCTATTCACCCTGTGGCATCCTGATTATCCTAGAACCAAAAAAAGATGGAACATGTAGGCTTTGCATTGACTATTGAACCCTAAATAAAATCATTGTGAAGAATAATTACCCCCTCCCCAAGATTGATGACCTATTGGAGCAACTCCATGGTGTGAAGTTCTTCACCAAAATTGATCTCAAATCTAGATATCACCAAATTACCATCAATCCCATTGATGTCTAGAGGACTAAATTCAAATCTAAGGAGGGGCTCTTCGAATGGTTGGTTATGCCGTTTGGCCTGGTTAACACACCTACAACCTTCATGAGGATGATGGATGACATCTTGTGACCCTTCACCAACTCATTCATGGTTGTCTACCAATATGACATACTCATCTATAATAGAACATGGGAGGAACATCTACAACATGTTTGTAAAGTACTTCAAACTCTTTAGGAGCACAAGTTATATGCAAATATCATTAAATGCACATTTGAGATGAAAAAAAATTAGTACCTAGGGTACATTGGGAATGAGGAAGGGGTCCATGTCAATCCAGAGAAGATTCAAGTTATTCAAGAATGGCCTACACCAAGGACCCTCATAGAACTTCATAGCTTCTTGGGTCTTACAAATTTTTATTACAAGTTTGTTCTTGGATTCTCAAATGTTACTTGGCCATTAACCCAAGTGACTAAAGGAGGAACTAAAGCTACATTTCAATGGGGTGAAATACAATAAAGAGAATTTAAGAATTTGAAGAATAGACTTTTCTCAGCCCCTATTCTTACCTTGCTAGATTTGTATCAACCTTTTGAGTTGATGACAGATGCATCTAAATATGCCATGGGAGCTATCATCATGCAACATGGATATTTTATTGCATATCATAGTGAAAATTTTACTCATACAATCAAGAAATACTTGACATATGATAAGGAGATCTATGTCATTATGAAAGCCTATAAATAATGGAAACACTACATCTTGGGGAAAGAGATGGTCATCCACACTGGCCATAGACCATTGGAATTCATCCAGACATATATAAAAATATGAAATGAGAGGCACCAAAGGTGGGCCACATATATATAGAAATTCCATCTAATAATCAAACACAAAAAGGGGAGCTAAAATACAATAGTAGATTATTTGAGCCACCCACCAATTACTACACCCACAATAGTTCTTGACTTGTACAAACATGAGAATGCCACTTAGGGTGATCTATATGAATCATATCCTACCTTTTTTGATAGATATCAAGGAATTTTAGAAGGTAAACATGTTTTTGTTTTGTATTTTCAAGATAATGTCCTCTATCACATTGGGCATATCTGTGTTCCAATTATAGAACAACAAAAAATGATATGGGAAACATATTTTAGTAGGATAGCTAGACATTTTGGTGTAGAGAAGACATTGGTAGTTCTTCAAAAACACTTCTACTAGCTCATTATGTAAAAGGATGTGGAAAGGTAACTCAAATCTTGCACGCCATGTGTGATAGCCAAGCCAATAAATAAGAATCAAGGATTGCATATGCCATTGTCAGAACCAAACTAGGCCTTAGGAATCTGTCTCAATGGATTTTCTCTCAAGTTTGCCCACATTAAAACATGGCAAGGACTATATTTTTATTGTAGTTGATTATTTTTCAAAAATGGCTATACTTATTTCTTGTGAGAAATTTATATCCACTGAAGAAACTTCTCAACTATATTTTAGTCATGTATGGCTCCATTTTGCTCTCCATAAGTCCATTGTCTCAGATAGAGATAACAAGTTCTTGAGCATCTTCTAGTCCACTCTATGGAAGATAATGGATACCATGTTGATGAATTCCATAGCCTTCCATCCATAGACTGATGGTCATATAGAAGTGGTGAACTACCTGATTGTTGACATGATTTAGATGTGTCAATCTAAGTATCCACACATATGGGATAAGGGGATTCTTTTCATACAACATGGAAACAATTGGGCCCTACACAGCTCAACCAAGCACAGTCCATTACAAGTATTCTTCAAGTTCTAACCCATGACACCAATTGATATAGCCATTCCATTGTCTATCTTGGAATACACATCTCATGGCATATTTGAGGTAACAAAAGCAACAAAGTTCATTTAACAAATGTAACAAATCCAGTATCAAGTTCATGACTTCTTGGAAAAGATGAATTAGAAGTATAAGCAATGCCATGAAAAACTTAGGATTACACACCATTTTAATATGGGTGAAAAGGTTTGGTCATGGATTCAAAAGGAACCACTTACAAGCCCACATAACTACACCATCACTAGAAAAGTTGGAGAAAATGCTTTTGAGTAGAACCTACCAGCGTACCTTGGTTTGCATCCAATATTCAATATACAAATCCTCAAACCATATCATCCACCTCTATTATAAACTTTAGTCATATCAAAACAACTAGACATTAATGAGATTGATCCACATAGTTTTTCTCCAGTGGAGGATGATCATATTGTGGACACTTGGATGAGGACAACAAGAAGACACTTTATTCCACTTTCTTTAGTGGTTAAAAGGGGCTAGCTTAGTCACCAAGCTGAGTGGATCATAGAGAATCAAATTAAGACACAACTGCCACACCTAATGATAAATATTGATGTAATGGGGAGCATTAATTCTCAAGGAGGGAGGAATGATCTAGGAAATAATTTAAGTGATGGTTCTACCCTAATTGATGATATAACTTCTGGGAGCCATAACTTTTGCACCATAGCTCTGATTGACTCCCCATTTGAACTATCAGAAAGATAATAATGAAGAGAACATGATGAGATGGTATTGAGATTTGATCCATGGGTTTTGACCTAAAATAATGTAAGTTCCCTAAATTTCAATTTTAGTAGTGCAGTCTAAAAATAGTAAGTTTCTAAAAATAATAATTCCTCAGATTTTGTAGTGTAAATCATCAAAGTTAAACCATGTAATCTCCCTCAAGATTGGTGACTGTCCACATCCTCCTCCTACCTTAAAAATGTTTATAAATGAATATGTACCCTGAAATGGAAATTAGACATCTCTTCCTAGAGATAAGCATATGGTTGTATTTCAATCTTGAGTAATAAAACATCTCTTCTCAGAGAAATCATTGTTACTATGTTATTTTCATGTTCTTGAAATATATGTCAATCAAAAATTCTAAATTTTGGATCAATTATCCTCTATTTATTAATAAATGACCTTGCATTATGCTTCCTCCACTGATTCATTTTTTTTAGGCTTATAACAAACCTCTTGCATAAGCAATGTAATACCTTATGTCATTGTTAAACCATCTAAACCCATACTTCCACAAAAGAGCTACATGACTCATTCATGTTCATATATTTTGAATTATATTTATACTGGGGACTTATCTTAAATGATTTTGTTGACTATGATAGGTTTTTAAATATATCTCCAACACTCTTAAATCTTACAACATTATGAAGTTATGTGTTGAAATAAACTGACTCCATAACTTTACAAATATAATGTGTTGCTTGCTTAAGTAGATTGACAACTTTGGAATCTTTAGTATAATATGTTTCAAGGTCAAAAGTAAGTTATACCAAAAAATTATAATAGTAAGGAATCATATCTGTTTTCAATGCTTCATATTTCCAACCAGGCAGAAAGGTCACACACAAATTCTAGACGTTGACTTCTTTCAAACACCCTTACTTATAGATGGACCTCCTATAATATATATGCTTGATGTGTGTCTTTTTTCCAACTAGCTAGGTGTTTAACCTTATATCTCACCCAATGAACTTTTCCTACCTATTCTTTTTCTTTACAAGATCTTGAAGTCTGACCACAATTTCCAATTTAGCAATTTTCTAAATTGCACATGAGTTCCCATTTTCCACCATCGACCCATTCTTCTTCTTTTTGAAGGATCCAAAAAATCACAAATAATTTGTAATTTTAATTTTGAAAGTGTTTTCTCCCATGATATTTCCCATTTAATTTTGAAAATGTTTTCTCCCATGATATTTCCCATGGGGCTTTTACCTCTCAAACACAATTTGCATTTTACTCCCTAAACCCCTAGTCAAACTTTGGAACATGAATTACAATTGGTCAACTTGAAGTTAAAGGTGACATTTCTACCAACTACCACACCTTTATCATTTACTACAGGATCTAAAACCTTAGATAAAAATTGTAATTTGTCCAAATTACAAATTATATTGTGGTTTTAAGTCTTTGCCTTGAATATTTCACATGGGCCCATGTTTTACTAAATTTTGACTTTAATTAATCCATTTCTATCTTCCATGTGGTAGGTTTCATGGGTGTGGGGATGAGTGTTTCAATATTTTTCGTGCATTCATATGTCTCCACATAGGATGCTTGTTTTGGTGTCATGACTTAAGACATTTATTCAATTTTCTATTTCCAACATGGCATTGTTCCATGTTAATATTACCCAGTTGCATGTTTTAAATCTTTACTACATTTATTTAACTACTGTGTTCACTTGAATTTGGCCACTATGTCTCCACATGGGTAGGTCACATTACACTCTTTCCTTATAAAATTACATAAATTCTTATTGCATATTTGAACAATAACACTTGTTCTTATTTAATGATGTACAACCCCTATGGGTGTGCAAAGAACCTTAGAAATCAAGACCAGATATCAATCCATTGGGCCATTGAGTCAACACTTGACAATTTATTAGAAAACACCCATGAAAGCTTAGAAAAACAAGAGAAAACCAATAAAAATAGATCATATGGATTTGGAAATGAACACAAAATAAAAATTAACAAAAGGAACTATAGAAACAAGGCCCAAAATAGATAAGAAACATAATAACAAAGAAACAAAAATATACACTACACAATTATGTACATAGTCATGGATGAAATCTAGGAAATGTTTCAAATGTCTACCATTAATATCAGCTCTGATATCTCATCATCCCTTATTTTCTTGAACTTTTCTAGTAACTTGGTGGCTAAGATGAGGTTAATCAATCTCTGCACTTGACTGAAGGTATTTCTACTAGGATGTAATGGGATGACATTTCTAAACAAATCCTCTCTATGTGACTTTAAATTTGGATAAGACCAAGCTAAGCAATCTTGGTACATCTTCATCAAATGCAAATAAGTTCATTTCTTTACTGCAAGTAGGGGAGTACCAAGTAAGAGTACATCATACTTAATCAATGTCATTCATGCACTCAAAGTACTACTTGAAAGAAACTTGAAAACATTCATCATTAGGGGCATAAAAGATAAAACCAGCTCCATTTAATGACATTCTCCAAACAACACCTTTTTTGTCAATGCCAAAATCAAGAATAGTTGGTTGTTCAAGAAATCCACATTCCCAATGAAGTTACCCAATTCCACATCTATGTACAAAAGTTCATTTAGAACACACTTGAGATATTCAATTTCATGATGATTGGGTAACTTAGATGCTTGTGTCATGTCAACATCACAAGTAACATCAGTAGTTAGGAAACATACCTTCTTGAATACTCTTAAAAACTAATCAATAGTAGTAGCACTTAGCAATTATATGGAGGCAAACAACTTACTTCAGGAGATTTGATAGTCAACCTTTAAATTATCATCATCATCATCATCAGATGTAGATTCAAGATCATCCACATCTTCATCAATTGGTTTAACTGTATCACATGGATGATGGATAAGGAAGCATTTATTACACCAATCAATGTCTAAATCATAATTCATATAATTTAATTTGGCATTTAATGAATCATGCACTTCTTTGCCAACTCTTCTATTCTGGTTTATATCCATTTTTTCATCATATGTAGGCCTCTTCCCTCTATCATTATCTTGATTGTGGAAATTAGGCCTTCCTTTTGCTTGATTCAAATTCAGAGCTCTCTCCTAAATTGTAAACCCATGAAGAAAACCCTTCTCAGCTCTAGACAACTTGTAGGACATCTCCTTGATAGCAAAAGCTAAAGTTTTAATAGTTACTCAAGGTTGTATGTCTTATGGACTACATTTTTTCTAGATTGACTAATTTCACATCTGCCCACTTATTTAAGGGCTTTCCCACACTCTTTATATTATAATAATTTGGATCACTATATTGAATACCAATCACAAGTTCATGGGAGCCTTGTGCCTCAAGTAGTACTTAGCCTTCTTGTCAAAGGAATCACAATATTTGATCAAGCACACTATATCACTAGGCCTTATGTTCTTAGACAGTTGCATCATGGTTTTATTTAAACATGTATTTAAATCTTTCACATACTCATTGGGGTTATTTTTTATGTTTTCAAACTCAACCAAAAGACATCTAGGATCAATCCTATCACCATATTGAATCTTGAAAAAATTCTTCATTTCTTCCCATGAATCAATGCATCTATGAGGAAGGGAATTTAGCAATTCATGAGTGTCTTCTTCTAGTGTATCCATAAAAAACATAATGTAAACATCCTCACGCTTAACCTCATAATAGTAAATGATAATGTGGAAATCTCTTAAGTGTTGATCACCAATCACTACATTGTTCCCTTGAAATTTGGGAAGGTAGTTCCTTACTTCATTTAGGACTTCATTAGGATATCCTTCCATTTCGTCAAAATTGATATAACTAAATCTAAGAATTCAGAATGCAAGATGATCATTCTCATATTTATCCATATGCCTCACGATTGGTTTAATGGTGGGTACAAGAAAAAATGGAAAATGGTTGTGAGGGGGTGAATGAGGTAGACTTGGTGGTTCAAACTTAGGAGGGGATTCATCTAGTTGAGAAGGAGCTAGATAATAAATGGGACTATATGATTTTGAATGATTAGAAGAACTATGACAATATTCAATAATGGGAAGTTCAACAAATAAAATTTTAGAATTATAAGAATATTGGTAACCTAAACACTCATTTGCATCTTAACTTTATCCTTTAATTGGCCTCCAAAATTGTCTCCTTATTTGATGAATACCTAAGGGCAAGACAAGTTATTTTGACAAGTCACCTTTGAAGGATGATCTCAATCCTTCTCGCTTTGTGATCAAAATAAATATCAAATTTGAAGATATTCAAAGTGGGTACTAATCTTTATTTAAAACTAGATGATGTATTGGAGTTACCACTAGAAGAAAGATTCTAAAATATAAAATTTTATAAACTTGTAGTTATACATACTAAAACCATACCTTGCTAAAACTAGTGATGATGTATGAAAGAAAAGACATTGGAATTTTTAGACTCATATTCAAAATGGGCAAACCTCCTCAAAACATGATAAATTTATAGCTCATTGTAATAAATTCAACATATGTCAATTTATCAAATATCTCAATTCCTCGCATGTGACCGATAGAGTGCTACATAGTTGATGTCCAAGATATAAAATTAGAAAATAATAAGTAGATAATTTTTTTAACATGAACTTAACAACTCTCGACAAGAGTCCTTGGCAACATGGGTGACAAGAATTATCCCTATTAATGGCTCCATTAGAGTTGTGACATTGATAAACCACATATAGTCATAATATCACAAAGATAAGCATAGAACATGATAACGATGAATTAATTATAGCTCTTTACAAGAGTCCCTAGTAACACAAGTGACCAAGAATTTAATTTAATCCCTAGAAATGACACTAATTGAATGTTAGTTCCTAGTTATACACCTCTTTTGCTTAGCCTTGGGCACTTGAGGAAAATGGAAACTGTGGATGATTAACCCACTGATATGTCCTTATAGTTAGGTAAGGGTTTATCACATAGATGGACTAAACATAGATAATGACTAGGAGGCACCAATAGAGTGTATGGTTAGATAACTTTTACTTTTGGGTCTGTCTAACCAAACTTGTTCCTAAGAGGTAGATTGCTCACATGGAGTGATAATGCAATTCAACCTCCATGGGGATTTTTGGCACAAAAAAATGCAAATATGACTAGGGCATAACCAAACTTGTTCATTCCACCTAGAAAGGGTTGTCACATAGAATGAACAAATGTAATAAGTCACATATAAGCTACTAAAGATAAATGGGAAATTGATTGTAACCTTCATTCTAAAGAGTTTTCAAAAAGGGGTTAAATAGGTGATTACAATACTAAGCTTCAAAGTACAAAATATAGACATGTGTTAATTAGGTAATATTTATGCATCTACAGGAAAATAACACTTAAAAATTTTATCAGGGTGTATTATTTATAGGGTAGGATACGTAAGATAAGTTTGATATTATAAAAAGGAGTGGTGTGATGGTGGTTTTCAAATAGTATTGATTATTTCATAATTCATGACATCATATTACAAATATGTATAAAAACTAAAATACAAGCTAAGGGAAACTACTAGGAGTGATTTGCATCCATTGGTGACAATATAATGCAAATAAGCAAATGATTAATGAAACCCTAAAGCATACACAATAACTAGGATTTTAAATAATTTTCCCTATCAAATCTATAAACCTAGGGTGCCCTTAAGAGGTATTTAACAACATATTTGAAAATCACTATGTAGAAAGGGATTTATAACTTAGATCTTTGACCAAGATGACAACTAGTAATGAACATAAAACTAGATATCTAATCAACACAACTTACAAAAAATATCATTGCATTTTATCAATAGGAAAGAGTAAAAACCAAAAGTATTTTCCATTATTTTTAAATAAAATATTACATGTTTTAAAATGCTAACATGGGGACAAGCATGGTGAGTTTACTACTTGTTGGATAGGGGAGACATGTTACAATTCTCTCAAAGCTTGTTAATGGCTGTATAGATACAACCACCTTAGGAATGGAGATAAAATGCATACACAACAATGGATCCCAAAATTTAGAAGAGATTAGACTTAGGAAAAACAAAGACTAACAACCACCTAGAAAGAGGAGAATCCCTATTTTTATACATTTTTACCACTTTTTGTAATCTAGGAATGTGGGTTGTAATTTATAATATTGCAAAATTGGAAACAACTCTCAAATTTTTTCTAAGATACTCCTAGCTAGAATATGCCCTTTGCCATGCTTTGAATCTTCATTCTTTTACAAGAAAAATCATTTTTATAACTGATTCTACATGAAATGATGAAAATTTGATGCAAATTATCTGATTTCTTGGCTAAAAATTCATTTTACATGAGTTAAAAGGAGAATATTTACCTTTGGAGCCAAATAATATATTTGTCTTCTTATGCAACTGCCTGGATATGCCTTTGACCACTCATTGGCATAGCTAGAATTTTCTTGATAACTACCCTTCCTATTATACACACGAAAGAATAACCCTACTTTATAATGATTTCATGGGAATATTCTAGATGCATGTCCATTTCAATGTTGTCCCTCCAATGGCCCACCTTGGCCTTGTAAACCTGTAATACTTCTCCCATAAAGGTGTTTGAATAGGCAAAATAATGGAAAATGCAAAACTTAGGTTATTTTTACCTTTTTGATTTTTAGATTTAGCTTGTTTTTTCCACATCCACTTTTTTAAAATTTTGAACATTTAGGGTTGCCTCCAAACAATTTAATGCATAAATGTATCACTTTTCACTTTTTAGGCATTTGGGGAAATTCTAGTCCCTTTTTTAATTTGCATCATTCTTTGTTTTGGGGAAATCTAAGTCCCATTTGTAATTTTATTTCTATTGGAAAAATCTAAAACTAAACAACAGTGTTGATTAGAGTTCACTATCAAGTTTAGGAGATCCAAGTGTAATTTGTAATTTTCACAAGTGAAAAATTACAAATGGACTTGAAAGGTTCCCTTTTGCACTAGGACCTTCTGTTGACTAGCATTGAGTGGTGAGTTTATGATATCCAAGTGAAATTTGAAATTTTCATATTTTTAAAATTGCAAAATTGCATTCTTCTTCAACATCTCCCTGGAGTTCCACTTGAGTTGAATTTTTTCCACTAGCTTTGACCATTGGGATTGGGAGAGTTGACCATAATTTGCAACTTGCATTTTGAAGAATTACATTTTTCAAGTTGCATCTCCCACACAAATCTCCTAGGGACTTTGGATTCTCATCTGTAATTTTTGAAACTTGCCATTTTTTTAACTTTTCACCCAACTCTATTCCAACCTAGTTTAACATAGTACCCTTTAGAGAAGATATTTCCAGAAGATAACTCTTTCTTTGTATCCATTATTTTAATCTCCACAATAACCAGTCATTAATGAAAATATGTATTTCCCTATAGACATGGACATTTTAAAAAACTAAGATAATAACATTTTAACCCCTAATTTTCCTTATTGACTGAAACTTCGATGGAGACTCCTGATATGGATAATTTTTTGACCTCATTCTCAGGTTACAACTCATAAATAGATTGAAAACATTATCTCATTGGATCTTTTAAATAAGATGAAATCAACAACGAGACCCTTATATAGTGGCCATAACCTAATAATCTCATACTCATGCATGTCTCTCAAAGATAGAATGATGAAATGCAATCATAATCTTTATCAATCTTTCCCACTAAAATAACAAGTGATCTTTGTGTCCCTTTGCCAAATACATGTTATATGCATGAGAAAACTTGTTATATACAATAAAGACAATACCATTTTCACATCAGACACCTCCAAATTCACTTATGTATGCTTTAGATTTATGAATATAATATGCCCTATTTACTATTCTATAAATGATTTCTCACATAATGTGTAATGACCATCAAGGGATTTATTTCAGTGAATGGGAACATCCAAGTTCCATGTTATTGACTGTAGAAGCTCTAGTGTTGAATTTGAATATGGTGCTTAGTGTACAATTTATTTGAGCTTACATAATAAAATCCAATGCCACCATTCTTATTTTCAATCAAAACAACTAATGGAATACAAAAGAATTTGTCTTTTTGACCTTGTGGCCTTACCCTAATAATATGAATCCTATTAAGATATCCATTGATTTTTATTGTATAAGACTCCCCAATCTATGTTTTCCATTGTTTCTTATTAAATGACCTTGTATTATGCTTCCCCCACTGATTCATTTGTTACAGACTTGTAACAAACCTCTTTCATAAGCATTGTAGTACCTTTTATAATTATTAAACCATCAAAATCCATACTTCCTTCCATAAAAGAGTTTCATGACTCATATATGTTCATGTATTTTGAACTATATCTATGCTGGGGACCTATCTCAAATGATTTTGTTCACTGAGACAAGATTTTTAGTATAACATTGTGAGCCATGTGTTTAAAGAAACTGACTCCATAACTTTACAAAGATAATGTATTACTTCTTTAAATAGATTGATAACTTTGGATTCTTTGGTACAATATGTTGCAAGGTCAGAACTATGTTCTAATAGAAAAGGATAATAATGAGTCTTATCATTGTTTTAATGCTTCATATTTCTAAATAGGAAGAGAGGGCACATATAACTCCTAGGTGTAGACTTCCTTAAAACATCCTTGATTATAGATGGACCTCCTACAATAGATATGCCTAAAGCATGTCCTTTACACCAACCAACTAGGCATTTGACCTTCTTTCTCGCCCACTAAAATTTTCCTGCCTATTATTTTTCTCTATAGGATCCATAATTTTAACCATGATTTTTAATTTAGAAATTTTATAAATTGCACCTGAGTTATGATTCTCCATCATCAACCCATTATCCTTTATTCTACAGGATCGATAAACTTGAAAATAATTTACAATTTCCATTTTAAAAATGTTTTCTCCTATGATATTTCCCATGGGGATTTTACCTCTCCAACATAATTTGCATTTTACTCCCCAAACCTTGGTGGAACTTGAGAACATGTTTTGTAATTGGTCAACCTATAGTCAAATGTGACATTTTCACCAACTACCATGCCTCTACCATTTGATACAAGATTTAGAACCTTAGCTACAAATTGAAAGTTTTCCAAATTATAAATTGCATTATGGCTTTAAATTTCCACTGTGATTCTCTCATGTGGGCCCACATTTTACAAGTTTCTATCTTTAATTAACTCCTTCATATATTCCGTGTTTTAAGTTTCATGCATATGGGGATGAATATTTTAAGATTTTCCATGTAGTCATATGTATCCACATAGAATGCTTGCTTAGGTGGCATGACTTAACAAATTTATTCAATCTTTTATTTCCAACATGGCATTGCTCCATGTCAATATTTCCTAGCTACATGTTTCAAGTCTTTTCTATGTTTAATTAAATATTGTGTTCATTTTCATTTGACCATTATGTATCCATTTTTTTAGGTCATATTTCACTCTTCCTCAAAAAATTACAGAAATTTTTGGTGCATATTTGAGCATCAACATGACTAGGAAGAGGAAATTCTTAAATTGAGCCATAATCATTTTTATGAAAAATAAGATAGCCAAAATATTAAACCACAAAAACATATAGAGATAAAGAAGAGGGAAATTTTTTTAATAAGAGATATAAAATCCATGACTATCATAGTTATGGCCATTCATGGCTAAGGAATTTTAGGGATCGAATAAGAGAGTTTCAAAAATCAAAATAAAAAGCTCACCAAACCCTTAGGGTTTAACATGGCGAGGATAAATGTCCACTCAATATGATCATATGTTTTTATAAATTCAAGCTTGAGGAATATGGTCCTCTTTCAAGAGGCATGATCCCACTACATTCTTAACTAGAAAAAAATAATATTATCTAATGTACCAAAGTTTGATGAGCCTTTTTTTATTTTACTATAATAGTTACAAGAATAATGTGGTGAATGTGAGGTACTATATCTTTGATAATATTTTTTTAGGATACATTAATAAGAGTGATAGTCCTCTAATAGGTAATGAGTTTTATATATCTTAATTTAGGGATGAACATAATATTTTTTTATTAATAACATTGCAAAAAAAAATATTATGTAAAATTTCTCTATAAACCTGAAGAAAGTTTGGCCCAAAACACTGCTAAGTAGATTCTAAAATTAACTAGTGACATTTTTCTTACCACGGAAAAGAATGTAGACCCATCTACCAATCACTCTCTCTTATAGTCACTAGTCATGCCTCACCAATATAACTTTACCAAGTGCCATTTTAGTCCATGTCCACATGATTTACATAAAATAGAGTAGATAACCTATTGTGCATATGTCCATGTTAGATATGAGGTAGTTCCATTTTGTTGAGTTGTGGAGCTAAAAGCTTCACCAAATGATTAAATTGTAGGTTGCTAGAGTTACACAATCACTAGCATCGATCAGGAGTGACTGACGTTGGTCAGGGGTTGACTGGGAGCTGCTAGCATCGGTTAAGGATCGCCTGACATCAGTCATGTACAGACAGGTAGGGACCAATTTCGGTCACCTGTGCATGCCAAAATTCTATTTTTGTGGCATAACAAATTATTTGCATGGAAAGTATAACTGTTGGTATTGAGTCCACATTTTAATTTTTGGTAGGACTGATTTGAGAGGTATATCTAACGGTGGAGAATGCATGCTCATGATTCCTAATATTATATAATAGGATTAGATCTTCATAGCTTATTGTAGAGGAATAGTACAAGTATTGTATATGTGAATCAATCCAAGTGTTGGAGTTGATTATAATTGAGAGAGAGAACTCTTAAGGGAAAGAGATCTGTACATCTAAGAGGTGTGAGAAAAAAGTGTGATTTTCTTCATTGTATTTCCTTCTAGAAGAGTTTAATACAAGTTTTCAGGGTGGTTTCTTGTATCTCTTATTCTTTGTTATTTTTGATTCTAGTTACTTATCATTCTGGTTTAATTCTGTGTTTAGTTGCTTACATAAAAGTAATCAAGTTTGTTGGTTGATCCCCAACAAGTGGTTTTAAAGCCAGGTTCACCAAGTGATACCACCAACAAGTGGTATCAGAGCTCAGGTTGACTAACAGGTGTTTTAGATCTGGTTAGTTTTTGTTGATTA
Source organism: Torreya grandis (assembly GCA_037957365.1). Taxonomy (NCBI): domain Eukaryota; kingdom Viridiplantae; phylum Streptophyta; class Pinopsida; order Cupressales; family Taxaceae; genus Torreya; species Torreya grandis. Next base: position 4,839,286 of record JARHVA010000429.1, read on the forward strand.
TAGGTCACTCACAGGGGTTTCTGTTTGAGTGGGAGAAAGCAATGGCAAAAGAAAGTAAACTGAGAATGGAGAAGTTTAATGGCAAGAATTACCAATTATGGAGAATGTAGATAGAAGATTATATGTATCATAAATATCTATACTTACCGTTAGGTGGGGCTGCAAAGAAGCCCACAGACATGGAAGATGAAGAATGGGAAGTTCTTGATAGAAAGGCTCTTGGATCTATAAGATTGAGTCTAGCATCTACTGTGATATCTAATTTATCACAGGCAAAGTCAATGGTAGAGTTAATGACTACTTTAGCAAATTTATATGAAAAACCCTCAGCTTCAAATAAGGTATATCTTATGAAACAATTATTTAATTTGTAAATGTAGGAAGGTGGATATGTATCTAATCATCTAAATGATTTCCATGGAATTGTAAATCAATTAAATTTAGTCAAAATAGTTTTTGATGATGAAATTAAAGCTCTATTAATCTTATGTTCATTACCTAAAAGTTAGCATAGTTTGGTAATGGCAGTTAGTAATACTGTATCTACTACAAATATCTTGAAAGTAGATGATGTTGTTAGTGTAATCTTGAATGAAGAAATTTATAGGAAAAGCACAGAGGAAACATCAGGGAACGCTTTAAGTTTTGAAAGTAGGAGAAGGCAAAAAGAGAAGAGCAAGCATTGGAGATCAAGGTCTAAGTCAAAGATGAGAGGTAGATCCAAATCTAGAAATGGCAGGAAGATAACTTGCTGGAATTGTGAAAAGATAGAGCATGCAATGAAAGATTGCTGGTCAAAACCTAAAGAAGAAAATTAGCATGAAGGTAAAGAAGAAGCAAAAGTTAAAGGTATTGTTGCACAAGATGCTCTTATATTCTCTTTTCATAATAATATAGAATATTGGGTTTTAGATTATGGTGCCTCTTTCCATGCAACCCCAAATAGAGAATATTTCAGTGACTATGTCCATGGAGATTTTGGAATAGTTTATTTAGGGGATGATGAGTCTTGTAAAATTGTTGGCAAAGGAAAAGTGCAGCTGAAATTTTAGAATGGCAACACATGGATGTTGAAAGATGTCATGCATGTACCCATCCTGAAGAGGAATTTGATTTCTGTAGGAAAGTTAGCGGATGAGGGTTGTACAGTAACTCTCACAGCTGAATCTTAGAAGGTTTCCAAGGGTGCACTTGTATTGGCCAGAGGTAAGAGAGTAGGTACTCTCTATTTATGTAATTGCATTACTGATAATTTTCCTTCTGTATTATCTACTTTAGATGTAGATGCAAAGTTGTGACACCATAGGCTTGGCCACATGAGTGAGAAGGGAATGACTATTCTTAAGTCAAAAGGTAAGCTTTCAGATTTGAAAAGCATAGATCTAGATTTTTGTGAGCACTGTATTTTTGGGAAATAGAAGAGAGTGAGTTTTCTCAAGACTGGATCAACAAAGAAGAAGCACAAGTTAGAGCTTATTCACACAGACGTGTGGGGACCAGCTCAGGTTGCTTCTATTGGAGGATCACAGTATTATGTTTCTTTCATTGATGATGCTACAAGAAAGGTATGGGTCTATTGTATAAGGAAGAAATCTGATGTTTTTGACACTTTTAAGATTAAGAAAGCTTTAGTTGAGAATGAAATAGGTAAGAGATTGGAGTGCCTTAGATCTGGCAATGGTGGTGAGTTCTGCAGCTATAAGTTCAACTGGTATTGTTATATGAATGGAATATGTAGGCAAAGAATGGTTCCAAGGACACCTCAACAAAATGGAGTTGCTAAAAGGATGAACAAAACAATATTAGAGCATGCATGAAGTATGAGGTTGCATGCTGGTTTACCCTTACAATTTTGGACAGAAGCTGTAGACACTATAGTTTACCTGATTAACAGAGGACCCTCTACTGCTCTAGATGGTGGAATTCTAGAAGAGGCTTGGATGGGTAAAAAGGTAGATCTTTCATTTCTCAGAGTTTTTGGTTTTGAAGCTTTTGTGCATGTTGATAAGGAAAATAGAAAGAAGATGGATGCTAAATCTATGAGGTGCACTTTTATTGGTTATGGCTCTAAAGATTTCAGATTCTAGTTTTAGAATTTAGGAACTAATAAAATTATCAGAAGCTGTGATATTATTTTTAATGAGAAAGTGATGTACAGTGATTAGCTCAAGAAGCTGAAGAATTTTGAGCAGGGCCTTAGAGATTTGGATGAGGTGACGATCCAAAATGAGCTCACAAGAAAGAATAATCACAGACAAGAAAACACAGACACTGACATCAGTCATGCAGGAACCAACATCGGCAATATAGGAATCAATGTCGATTAGACAATGACTGACGTCGGTCAGACAGGTACTGATGTTGGTCAGGTAGAACTGACATCGATTAGGTACAGACCTGGAGATGACCGAGATTGGTCACTGACAAATAATTTAGGTAGGACAATGTGTTGTGAATGAGTCTCAAATGCCCATTAGTTGGTCAGAAAGGGTAAGTAAACCTCCAATTTGATATTCCCCTTCATTATTCTACTTATTGCTCACTGATGGTGGAGAACCAAAGAGTTTTGATGAAGCAGTATAGGTAGAATCCTAGAATCAGTGGGAGCTTGGCATGGTTGAGAAAATTGACTCCTTAAAAGAGAACCAAACATGGGATTTAGTTGAGTTGCCAGCGGGAAAGAGAACACTAAAAAATAGATGGATCTATAGATTAAAGGAAGGAGAGAATGGACAGATGAGATATAAGGCCAGGTTGGTAGTGAAAGGATTTGCACAAAAACTAGGTATTGATTTTGGTAAAATTTTTTCTCTTATAGTAAATATGACTTCTATACGGACTGTGTTGTCTTTAGTTGCTATTGAGGATTTGCATCTTGAGTAGCTTGATGTTAAGACATCATTTCTTCATGGAGATTTGGATTAAGAAATATATATGGAATAGCCAGAAGGTTTTGAGGTCAAAGGTAAGGAGAAACTTGTGTGCAGATTGAAGAAAAGCTTGTATGGTCTCAAGCAAGCTCCTAGACAATGGTATTTAAAATTTGATAGGTTTATGACTGAGTATGGCTTCAATAGATGTCAATTTGACCATTTTGTGTATTTTAAGAGATTAGATAATGGTAGATATATTATCTTGTTGCTGTATGTAGATGATATGCTTGTTACAGGTTCACACATGCAAGATATTTCTGAGCTTAATGTGAAATTAGCTCACATATTTGCCATGAAAGATTTGGGAGAAGCAAAGAAAATCCTTGGCATGAGTATTAAGAGAGACAGGAAAAATCATAGGATGATTTTGTCTCAAGAGGATTATGTGAACAAGGTGTTGAAACGGTTCAATATGCAGGATGCAAAATCGGTAAGCACATCTATGGCTGGACACTTCAAGTTCAGTAAAGAACAGTGTCCTAATTCACATGATGAGGTAGAGTACATGAGGAAAGTTCCATATGCTTCCACAGTTGGGAGCTTAATGTATGTAATGGTATGTACTAGGCCTGATATTCCCCAAGTAGTGGGAGTTGTCAGTAAGTTTATGGCCAATCCAGCGAAGGAATACTGGAAAGTAGTTCAGTGGATTCTTAGATATTTGAGAGGGACCAGCAGTAAGCATTTTTGCTATGGAGGGTCAAACACTTCTCTACATGGATATGTAGATTTGGATATGGCAGGTGACTTGGATGGCAGGAGAAGCACCACAGGATATGTTTTCACTATTGGTGGAATGACGGTTAGCTAGATTTTGAAGTTATAGAAGGTTATTGCCTTGTCTACTATAGAGGCAGAATACATTGCAGTCACAGAGGCTAGCAAAGCGATGACTATGGATGACATGGTTCATGGAAGAGTTGGGAAAGGAGCAAGAGAGTTACAGATTATACAGTGATAGTCAAAGTGCAATTCATTTGGCTAAGAATTCAGCCTTTCATTCAAGAACCAAACATATACAACTTAGGTACCACTTCATTAGATAGGTATTAGAAGATGGTGAGTTGAAGCTAGAAAAGATCCATATAGATAAGAACCCTACTGATATATTAACCAAGCTGGTAACAAAGGAGAAGTTGAATCTTCATTCAACTTTTGTTGGTCTTCAAGATTGAGTTTGAAGATGGAAAAGCTCTAAGATGTTGCTGTACAGGTACTGGTGTAGCTGTTTATCTCCAAGTAGGAGATTGTTGAGTTGTGGAGCTAAAAGCTTCACCAAATGAGTAAATTGTAGGTTGCTAGAGTTACACAGTCATCGACGTCGGTCAGGAGCGACCAACGTTGGTCAGGGGTCGACTAGGAGCTACCGGTGTTGGTTAAGGATCAGTCAACATCGATCATGTGCAGATAGGTAGGGACCAACATCGGTCACCTATGCATGCCAGAATTCTATTTTTATGGTAGAACAGATTGTTTGCATGGAAAGTATAACTGTTGGTATTGAGTCCATGTTTCTATTTTTGGCAAGACTGATTTGAACCCTTGATTAAGAGGTATATCTAATAGTGGAGAATGCATGCTCATGATTCTTAATATTATATAATAGGATTAGATCTTCATAGCTTATTGTAGAGGAACAATACAAGTATTGTATATGTGAATCAATCCAAGTGTTGGAGTTGATTGTAATTGAGAGAGAGAACTCTTGAGGGAAAGAGATTTGTACATTTGAGAGGTGTGAGAAAAAAGTTTGATTCTCTTCATTGTATTTCCTTCTAGAAGAGTTTAATACAAGTTTTCAGGGTGGTTTCTCATATCTCTTATTCTTTGTTGTTTCTGATTCTAGTTACTTATGATTCTAGTTTAATTTCCTGTTTAGTTGCTTACATAAAAGTAATCAGGTTTGTTTGTTGATCCCCAACACATTTATAAACTATAATTTTTATTTAAAATTAGGATATCATTATAATTAAATATTAGGAGAATCATCAAGGATATTTATCATATTTCCATCTATTTCTAAGGTTCATGCTAGGGTTTTTGACCAACATACCAGCTTGGTCAACAACCATACATCACTCCATTATTGACATCATCATTTTCAACCCTAAATCAATTTGATATAGTATTATCAAACATAAATAGAATTTATAAAGTGAAACTATAATCATATTATGGTTTTATACCTATGGTTTTAGAGTTATATATATTATTAGAAGTTAGGGCATCATTCTTTAACATCTATACATCATCTCTAGCCAATTATACCTTCCATTCAATCATTTTCATAATGTAATGTCATCATTAGAAAGCTTGGAAGACATTTATAGCCAACTAATTCATTTGTATGGTCACCCAAACAATCAAAATTTATACTCTTAGGGTTTAATTTTTTTAAATGGAAAGTGGGCATAAAAAATAGGATTACAATTCTAAATTTTGCATGCATAACTCTGGTTAGGGTTTCACTAATATATTATGTTTTTAATCTACATTGAAATATGATTTAATTAAAAATTATGCCCTCTTTATTAATTAATCCACTTTAATTATTTATACAAAATTCCAAGTTAAAACAGACTTACTCTTAATTTTAAAAATTTAGGGTTTATTTAAAATCTTAGACTTATTATTTAAAACATTTTGTTGATAAATCCCATAATTTGGTATTTCAACTAGAGGGGGACATTATAATCAAAGAGAACAATAAAAATAATATCACAAAAAATAAAATAATAAATGATGGTTACATATAGAGAGGAAGAAATAAAAATATGAAATG
>JARHVA010000429.1:4852500-4975000 GCA_037957365.1 Torreya grandis
ATTTCCCCCATGTTTTTATTTTTGTATGGATTTATAGGAGTTATTATTATTTTAATTTCACTAGTATAAATAATAACTACAATTCTCATGTCTAGATTGGAATGACTTAAAAACATGGGAGTAGATAAATGAGTCATCCATTAATTCACTATCCATAACATAGACTTAGAATATGGTTGACTTATCATGGACAAACCATTTTACATTTCCTTTAAATTACCATGTAGAACATTTTTAAAATGATGTAGCTATTAAATTTTTTTCGTTGCTTTGTAAATATTTACTCCTAGATCATCATATCTCATTAACTCCAAGATTTAAAGGCTATGCATCAAAAAATATCTACAAAATAATAACTCTTACAAATAGGTTGGGAAGATTATCATCTTTGATACCACTATAATGTCCCTTTCTGATTGAAATATCAAATTATGGGATTCATCAGAAAACCATTTTTAATAATAAATTTAAAGTTCTAAATAAACCCTAAGTTCTAAAAATTTATGATGAATCACATTTAACTTGGAATTTAAAGAAATAATTAATGTAGTTGAACACCCATAGAGAGAATAATTATTATTGAAATCAGATTTCAATGCAAAGCAAAAAAATATTATATTGGTGTAAATGATAGAAAAAATTATTAATGAGAAATTCATAGTTATAGCCCTACATATTTATACCTACTTGGCATTTATAAACAACAAAACCTAAGGGTAGAACTTATGCTTATATGGTTGATCTTAAAGATGAATTAGATTGATGGAAATGGCATCCAAGTTGGTTTATGATGACATAAAATCTATAAATGCATATATGGGAGGTATAGCTAGATGGGGTTATGTAAGGATGGTTGAAGAATGATGCCCTAGGTGCCAAAAATATTCAAAAGTCTAAAATAATAGGTCAGAAACTATTTTAGAACTATAACATCACTATAAAAATCTTTTTTAGTATTGATGTCACTATAATGAATTGATATAGGGCTAAAAATGATGATGTAAGTAATGGAAGGATGTATTGTTATTTCCCTAGCTAATATGGCTAGTTAGAAACCCTAGAAAAAACCTTGGAAGGAGTTAGGAATATGATAAAATTTTGTCAAGATTCTCATAATGTTAAATTATTATGTTATCCTAATTTGAAAGCATAATTATAGTTCTTGAATGAAACCACCTCACAATAATAGAGGGTTTTCATCCTTAAGTCTCCTTATCCACTAAATGGTTTTCATCCTTAGAGGTTGAAAGTTGAAGAAAATGATCAAACTTGTAAAAGTGTAATTCACAATAGGTAAGATATGATTTCCCATGACCTCAACACTCCTATTTATAGTTTTATTTTAAATTTTACCTTTTCTCAACATTTTTATTTTTAATAATAATAAATTAATATTAAGTTGTCACTTTTTAAGAAAATAAAAAGTAATTAACGTAGACAACTTATAATATTAACTTTATTTTTTTACTTTATTTCAATTTTTATTATCAATATTTCTCAATTGATTGAGCTTTTAGTTTATCAATTTTCATCATAAGGACTAAAACCCTTATAGTTAAATTGCATTGTGAGGACAAAAAATCTCGCCATTCAGATTTAGGTTTGAGGATGAAAATCCTATAACCTATTGAGATGATTCCATCTAGGAATCATAATTATGCTTCCAAATTAGGATCAAATTCTAGTTTCAATGTGATTATAGATTAAAATTTCAATTCTTTGTGAGGTTTTGGAGTGTTTTAGTCTTTTTATACATCCTTGGGAAGATTCTATACCTCATCTAGATCTAAGATATATTACATTGGATTGTATTGTTACCATACTAATAAATAAATAACCCTAAACTATTACATTTGGTTTGATGTACATTTAGGGTTTGATGTATATTTGGGGTTTCATGTATAGTTGGGATTACTACATTAGGGTTTATGTGACTAGATGAGTCTAATTTATGAAAATAAAAGTGTCTATTATGGCCTTTAGTTATAGCTATAACCTTAATTTAATTTTCATTTGTTGCTCATTGTGGCATGAAATTATTTTACAAAGTTTTATTTAGGTAAGATTTTTTATATTTTGGCCTTGTAATGCAAAATAAATGCAAGGAATTTATTAAAACATTATATTATGGTTTAGATTGATTTATTATCATAATTTTATGTTGTTTCATCTCGGTATAATAAGGGTTATAATGAAGTTTCATTAGGTTTTAAATATCAATATTTCATGTGGGATGTTTTATTATTTGTTTGATATTTAGTACTGAAAAAATCACATAAAACTTTAGAGTTGATAAATTATTCAAAAAGGGATATTATAATGGTATCATATTTGGTAATCTTTCTATCCTATTGGGAATAATTAATATTTTGTAGATATTTTTTGATGCTTAACTTTTGAATCATGGATTTAATGATTAAAGGTGATCTTCAAATAAAGCTTTACAAAGCAAGGAAGAAAAGTGAGAAGTTGCCTCATTCAAATAATGTTATACTTAGTATTTTTCAGGAAGTGGTAAACTTTTTTCCATGACAAGACAATCATATTCTGAGTCTTTGTTTTGGGAAATGAATTCACTGATGACTCATTTGGCTAATCTCATGTTTTTGAGACACCCAAATCTAGATGCAAGACTTATATTTATTACTTATATTAGTGAAATTATAATATTAAAAACTCTTAAAATTACATAAAATAAAAACACCATGATGGAAATATTCTATAGTTAATTATGGAAAGCTTTTATGGTATGGATAAAATCAAAAGTCCTTTTTTTATAAGAGGGCTATAATATTAGAAACTATTACAAAAGTTATATATTATGTTTTAATGACATATCTTAAATATGATTATCTTATTATCCAAATGTTTGAACATTTATTTATTATTGTTCATAATAATCATGTAAAAAATATTGTTGCCTCAATGAAAAAAATATGGCATTGATTCTAAACATGAGAGTGATGATATTTTATAAACAGTCCTATCAGTTTTATTCATTAATGTGAGAAAGGACTTGTGAGAATTTTCACCAGCAATGCATGCAATAGATAAAAGTGTAGTTGATCAATGTGAAGAAAAGGTGAAATCATACTTATAAAAAATTCTAGTTGAACTAAACAAGAACTCTCATATAGATAGCATCAAAAATCATCTTAGAAGACAAAAAAATATTTCTCATGCAAACAACCTTTAGAGCCAAGCCACAATTGTCTTGGTAAAGGAAATATGAAGATCTTTCTAAATGAATAAATATAAAAAGTGTTAGATTCTTTAGAAAATAAAAAGGTTTAGGAATCATAAATTAGTGAGAAATCAACAACATTAAATTTAACTAAATTACAATAGCCAAATTTAGACCACTAGACATCATTGAGAAAGAACATGAGGGATTCAACATGCAAGGTGAGGGTAAATATCCTTCTATATTAGAATATGTTTGATTGAATTATACTAATTTCATGTATATTAATGAATTCAAGGAGAAAATACCATCAATGATTGAATGCAATAAGCTAAGCATTAAAATAGATATCTTAATCCATGAGCTACCCATCAATCTTACAAAAGCTTAGTCATTATTTTATATGATTAAATATTAGGATAGCCATGTTGATAATCATGGAATTAAGGATATTGTTAATAAAAAATCATAAATTTTGAGTCACAAGGATGGAGGTGTTGAGGATTTCTCAAAAATATGCAATTTGGTAAAGGAAGGTGAACACTTTGATTACATCCCAAGGTATGTAAAGGATGGTCATATTTCATATTTTTTTCTTTATACTATACCATTATAGGATTATTATCATCATGGAAATAATTCTAAAAATGGTGATATGTTCAGGGATACAAATTTCAGCATAAGGAATATAAATCCTTTGATTCAAGTTTAAAATTATTTGTACATATGGGATCTAAGTGATGTTTTTAGATACAAGAAGGATAAATGATTTGATAATATAAATATTACTATATATAGTGAATTAATCATCCCATATATTTGAATATAAAGGAAGTTCATGAGGAATGATATAGAGTATTTTTTGCATTGTAACAAAGTTATGGAGGATCAATGCTTATGATTCATAAATCACTCCTTGAATCAAAGTTATACATTAAGACAAGGTTATAAATTATGGCCTAAAGGGGATAATCACAATGGGATGCTTGATTTTTGATGATGGTAAGCATAATGGGTCATTTTTATGTTCAAAATTTTATGACTAGGTATGTCATGGTGTTTTTTGAATGATGCTACATATAGATTTTCCACCCTTGGATGTGTGAATAAAAATTCACAAAGGATGAAATATTAAAATATGGATTCATCATTCTTTGCACCATAAAGGCCCAAAAATTTATGAACACTTGGGGTAGACATAATTTGTGTGGTTCCTCTTATAACATGGGTTTAGGTGGGATATATTCTCATGATGATATTTGGTCTACTTTGGATCAATCTTGCATGGTATTTGATTTTGCACTTTTGACATTTCCCTTGAGTAAAGAGTACCATCAAGACTTGAGGAATTATGTTGGATACATCATTACTATTTAGGAATTTATAATCACCATAATAAGATCTCAAGGAAAAGTTTAAATTAATATTAGAGTAGTACAACATAAGCATGCTAGAGTAAATCCAAACTTGGATATTTATGCAAAGAATCACCAACAAGACATGAACAAAATAAGTGGTTATGGTATACTACATTTAAGTGATATAAAAAACATACCTATGGTAACTATGATCCAAATTACAACCATTAATTATGTTGTCATCATCATTATCATCCACCACATTATTTTAGTTGTACTCATGTAAGTGGATATGCAGTTTTACAATTGTTATGCCAGTGTCATGTTGTCAGTTTTAATAATTTCCTATCATGAGCTACTAATATCAGTCATGAATAACTAGAAGTTTACAAATTATAAGGGGGTATTATCACTAGATGATGTGGGAATAAGGTCTTAGATTAATGGAATAAATGTGTCAATCACCATAGTTATAATTCAAGTGAAATTCTAGGTGGTTTGTGATTGTTATAACTTGTTTCCATCCTATACATTGTCTTATTTTCACCATATTTTAATAAGAACAATCGTGAAGGTGATTTTTTAATTTCATGCTTTAATGTTATGACTTAATAACCTTTCAATAGAGGTATATATCAACTTTAAGATTCAAGACAATTTACATTTATCAATGGATTGCTAGAGCACTTATTTGATAAATGTCTTAGGTTTAGTAAAAGATGTAAATGCACTTATCAATACGTTCAAATTATTCTTGATCAAATATGAATCAAATGTTTTTATTGTTTATTCATCCTTGGATAATAATGTTTTTTATCTCTTAGGTAGATGTATAGAGAAGGTCTTAAGGGCAATGAATGTTATATAGTCAAAAGAACATACTGCATCACATGAGGAATTTAGAACATGGAATTTTAAATTCCCAAGGATGAAATTGGATTTATGAATTATATAAATGACCAATTAAGGAAGTTAGATCAATTGAGCTTGTAATACCTTGAGGAAATGTTTTTTTAGGAAGGGTGCACTATCATGTCCAATTTTTCAAATAAAGTAAAAATTAAAATGTTAATATTTTAATTTATGTAAGTGACTTAATTTTTATTTTATTAAAATGTGAAAATTTAATATTAAATATATTATTATTAAAATTAAAATAAAAGGGTGAGAAAATGGAAAATTGAAAATAAATTAAAAGAAAAAAAAAATGAGACTCTAACTCGAAAAGTGACAATTGAATATATATGTTGAGAGTTATCTCTCATTTATATCCATTAAAATTTATGATCTATATATTTTCTCAATTTTTTGAGATTCATAGTTCTTTAGGTTTTTTAACATAAGGGTAAAAACCCTTATTGGTTGAAGATGAATGTTGAGATGAAAACCACCATACTTTGTAATTTTGGATTAGAGGATGAAAACCCTCATATCATCTTCGGTGATTCCATACATGGATCACAATTATACAGACAAATCAGGTTATTTTTAGATTTTAGTTTCCTAAAATGTACAATCAATTTTAAATTTTTTTGAGGGTTTATTGGATCAACAAACAAGGGATTTCTATTGTATGAAAGGTTTTCTTATCCTAGAAGAGGCCACCATACCATTTGGATGTTATTACACCTCAATCATAACTATTGGGGATTGATGCATAGGCTTTGGTAAGGGGTTACATGGCATCCAATTTATTTTTTTCTAATAATTCCATTCTAGTGATTACATGTTGATGTAATTCATTCATACCCATCTTATCATTTCATTTCAGTAATTCCATATTATTGTAACTCATTATTAGCTAATCAAACCTTCATTTACAACCTTATTGACATTAAATCTAGTCATGCCAAGTCTTATGTTATTATATATTGAAAATAAAATAGGGTTTCATATCAAATAAGAGGATTTTATATTGTGATAAATTATTTATGTAAACATCCATATTTTCCACTTAATACAATAAATATTTTAGTGTATTTTTCAATAGGGTATTTGATACGTGTGTTATATGTGCTATTTAATATTTTGTTGATGTTCTAGTGTTGAATATAAATCACAATAAATTCTAGAATTTAAAAAATTACCTAGAGGACATTTTAGGGGTATCAAGGTATGATCCTACTAGATTTTAGGGTAACCGATAGAATAGACAAACATTTGGAAGAGTATCAAAATAACATGCCATATATTATGGCTTCAATAATAATATAATTGGATAAAAAAGAGTTAGAAGAAGAATGGAAGCAACATGTCAAAATTTATTATGAGGCCTATTCTGAAGAATATTATTATCTAACACTAAAAGTTAAAGCTGACATGACCCTTTGATATTTTTTTGACTTAAAAAAGAGGCATGAGCCAATAATAAGAGGAACAAGGATCACTCAAAATATTATGATCAAGCTTCCCACATATGATGAAAATTATGAATTTACCTTTGAATAATCTTAGAAATATTCAAAGAAAATAAAAGTGGAAGGTTTAAGAAGAAAGAGGAATACTAAGATCTATAAAAGACAGATGAAGTAGCCCACGAAGGAATCCACCATTCAAGATAGATTGATACAAACATTAAAGAGAAAGTTATCTATTATAGGAACACCATCTCTTAACCTTGGTGATTATGCATCACTTTTAGAGAATACAAATTGAGTTGAAAAATTCCTATAACTTGTTGTACTAAAGGCATGACACCTGAAGCATGCTCTTAGTTTCTCTTAATTTTGAGGAGATTCATCCTACTCCTAAAGTAATATAACTATTTGATATAATTAATGTGACATCATAGTATTTAGATGGAGGGTTTGTATCATGAGAAAAAGAAGAGTTTTTTACTCTTAAAATCAGACCTAAGAAAGGTAAAAGCATTAAGAGAATATATAGAAGTAGGAAGAGAAAATAAATATTCCAAGACAAGAAAAGGAAACTCCAGACTAAACTTCTAAGATAAGAAAAATAATAGTAATTCAAATCAAAGGTATGATAAAAGTAATATTCAGTGTTATTATTATCATAAGTATGGTCACTATGCCAGTGAATGTAGAAACAAGAAATATAACCAATCAAGACAAAGTAAACATGTAGCCACTAAGAATGGAAGTGAACCTGAACATCTACCTAACATGTTCATTGTATAAAATGTTGTTGAGCATGGTAGTGTTGAGGTATAGTATTTGGATAGTGAATGTAGTAACCACATGAGAGGTAATGAGAACCTATTTTAATCCATTGATAAGACTATTCAGTTAGATATTAATATGAGGAACAATGAAAGAGTTATTATTATTGGTAGAGGGACTATAATAATCTATACCAATAAAGGTGAAAGGATAATAATCCAAGATGTCTATTATGCTCCAAATTTGAAATATAATCTTTTGAGTACTGGATAGTTGGTAAAAAAAGGATATAGAGTCCTGATGGAGAATGGAGAGTGAAAAATCTTTAACAAGGAAAGAAGAAATAACATTATAGCTATTATTTAAATGATAAAGAACCAAATGTTTCCTCTTAGGAGTATAACACTGCTACATCAAGTAACCTTCAAGACAATCATGAAAGATGCATCTAGACTTTGGTATTTGAGATATGGGTATTAAATTTTTTATATATTAGATCTTTTATCTAAGAATAATATGATTATACATATACCAAGAATAGTATAACTTGAAAAAAGATGTGAGTCATGCATTCTAGGGAAACAACATAAGCATCCTTTTCAATCAAGAATGTCTAAAGGGAAAAATCACTTTTGGAATTGGTGCATTCAAATTTGTGTGGCTTAATGAAAACTCTCACCGACTCTAAGAATAAATATTTCTTAACTTTCATAGATGATTAGATTATAAGAGGAAAATTTGGATGTAGGGTTGTTTGATGATAGTTTATATTCCTATGAGTATTTTAAATGTATTGTGTATGCAAGGTTATCCTATGATAGCTAATAGTCCTAGTTAGATGATGAGTATGGAAACTTATCATGTTCCTCCCATATTTGATACTCATATTTGGATAGATGATCCGACCATTGACTTATTTGAGTGTGAAAAATAGATTGAGAAGGATCATGAGCTTGTAGTAAGTGCATGTTTAAATATGTTTTATTTTAGTTTAAAATTAATTTCTTAACAATACTTTGAATATATTTTATGTTGATTTCATAATAATTCTTGTATTTGAACATGATTATCTACAATATAGCTATGAGTGTAGGACCCACAATCATACTTTGGAGTAATCCAAGGCATTAGAGGGGTCTCCATCTACTAGCAAGGCATCCCATGGAGAGTCTTTTTCAAGAAAGGCAAAGAGAGGGAGGTTATTTGATGAATGGGATGTCTTATACATGAGATGTTCTTTTTTATGCCTATATGGTAATTTATGCATTTTTGGCATTGTATATGTGCATATGACATTTGGATAACATTAGATACTATGTTGGTAGATGTAATTATTTATATGCCTATCACATAAATCTATGTATTAAAGACATTGGAAACATGTGCCTATATTATATGCCTATCATGGAAATCTATTTGACTTATATTTAGTTTATATTTCATTGTGCATGATTGTACAATGTTATTTTGATCTTCCAAACTATTATCTATTGGATCTCATATTTAATGTTGTACACACAAATTAGGATTAAAATATTATTCTTTTAATGCTATAAATATCAGATCTCCCATATTTTTTTTAAATTAAAGCTTTTATTTTATTGTGTGTAGTGGATCTCTCATGTTCTTTATCAATGATGTCTTGTGGATTTGAATTTGACTATTCTTCTTTCTTCTTGATTTATCCCTTTACAATATTTTGAGTTTTTTAATTTCCCTCTTTATATTTTGTTACCAATAGTTTTATATCTTCAATATTATTCTCTACTTTCTTTATTTTATCTTATCTAAACTATTGTAATTTAGATAACTTCGATGTTTAATATTCCCCATCAATTTCTACTTCATCAACCTTTTTGGTTTATTTTGCATCTAATACTTTTTCTTGTTCTTAATCTAACAACATTCCTATATTTCCTTTAAGTATACAACTATTTCTTGGATCCCAAGTTTCTTCGTATGATAAGCAAAGCTTTTGTCTTCTAATATTATTTTTCTTCCATATTTTAGAGATTTCTTGTTCAATTTAGATATCATTTTTTTTGTTAAGTATGGTTTCAAATTTTCTTCACATTGGTCAACCAAACTTTTATCTAGTGCATGCATTATGGTTGAAACTTACCATACATCATTTCTTACATTAGCTAATAAAATTTATAAGAGTGGCTTTCAAATATTCTCTTTCTCATTCATAATCAATTTCGTATTTACTTTCATTACATGGAAATCATATTTTTTACATGATTCTTAAGAACACAAAAAATAAATGTTCAAACATTTTGAGAATAAGATCATCACATTCAATATTTAACATTAGGACACAATATTTGAGTTTTACAATAGTTTATATAATTATAACCCTCTTAGTAAAATAAGGAATTTTGATTTTATCCAGAACTCAAAATTTTTGCACAATCAACTAGAATATTTCCCTCATGGTTTTATTTTTTTATGGATTTGTAGGAGTTATTATTCTTTTGATTTCATTAGTAAAATAGATAAATACAAGTCTCATGTCTAGATATGGGTGATTAAAAAAATTGATCATAGCCAAGTGAGTAATTCATGAATTAATTACCCATAACATAGACTTAGAATTTGGTTGACTTATCATGGACAAACCATTTTCCACTTCCTATAAAATAATGTGTAGAAAAGTTTTAAATGAGGTATCCATTTAAGTTTCTTCCCTGCTTTGTAAATATTTACTCCCAAATCATCTTTACTCATTCACTCTAAGATTCATAGACTATAAATCAAATAATATTTATAAAATATTAACTCTTACAAATAGAATTAAAATATTACCATCTATAATACCACTATAATGTACCTTTCTGGTTGAAATATAATATTATGGGATTTGTTAGCAAACACTTTATAATAATAAATTTGAAGTTCTAAATAATCTGTATGTTATGAAAATTTAGGATGAATCCCTTTTAACTTGGAATTTTAAAGAAATAATTAAATTAGTTGAACAGCCATGGAGAAAACAATTCTTATTGAAATTAGATTATAATTCAAAGTACAAAACATAATATATTGGTTGAAACCCTACCCAAAATTATACATTCAAAATTCAAAATTATAGCCCTAGATATTTATGCCCACTTGGAATTTACAAATTAGAAACCCTAAGGGTATGACTTATGATTATATGGATAATCATAAAGATGAATTTTATAGATGGAAATGGTGTCAAAGATAGATGATTATGATATCAACACTATAATGCATATATGGGAGTTAAGCTAAATGGGAATGATGCAAGGATGGTTGAATATTGATTCCCTAGATACTAAGAATATCTAGCAGTCTAAAATGATAGGTATAAAACTATTTTAGAACTATAACATCACTATAATAATTTTATTTAACACTGATATTAGTATAAATAATTGATATAGCACTAAAAGTGATAATGTCAGTAATAGATGGATGTATGGTTATTGCCATGGATACTATGCCTAGTTTAAAACCCTATCACAAACCTTAGAAGGAGTTGGAAATATGATAGAATTTCCTAATTATTCTCATAATGTTTTATTGAGAGTATCTTGATTTAAAAGCATAATTCTATTTCTTGAATAAAATGACCTCTGAATGCTGGAGAGTTTTCATCCTCAAGTCCCCTTATCCACTACATGGTTTTTATCCTTGGATGTTGAAAGCAAATGCTCAAACTTGTAAAAGTGTAATTGAAAATAATCAAGAGATGATCTCCTATGAACCCCAAACCCCTCTTTATAGTTTTATTTTAGCTTTTGCCTTTTCTCACCATTTTTATTTCTAATAATAATAAATTAATATTAAGTTGTCACTTTTTAAGAGAATAAAAAGTAATTCACTTAGATAACTTAAAATATTAACTTATTTTTTTTACTTTAGTTTAATTTTTAATATCAATATTTATCAATTGATTGAGCCTTATAGTTCATCAATTTTCATCATAAGGATAAAAACCCTTATATTTGAAATGGATTGTGAGGACAAAAACTCTCACCATTCATATTTGGATTTGAGGATGAAAACCCTATAACCCATTGAGATGATTCCATCCAAATCATAATTGTACTTACAAATAGGGAGAAAATTCTACAATTTTCATTTTTTAATGAGGGTTTGGAGTATTTTAATCATTTTTGTGGATCCTTCATAATATTTGATACCTCATCTAGAACTAATATTCATTACATTGGATTATTTTGTTACCATACCGACAACAAAATATCCCTAGACTATTGCATTGGGTTTCATGTAAATTTAGGGTTTCATGTATATCTAGGGTTCAATGTACATTAGGGGTTACTACATTGGGTTTTATGTGACTAGATGAGTATAATTTGTGAAAATAAAAGTGTCTATTATGGCCTTTACTTCTAGTTGAAACCTTACTTCAAGTTTCATTCCTTGCTCATTATGGTATGTAATTATTTTACAAAGGTTTATTTAAGAGTTTATATATTTTGGCCTTTTGATGCAAAATAAATACAAGGAATTTAGTAAAAAATTATATTATTGTTTAGATTATTTCATCACCATAATTTTATATGCTTTCATCTCAATATAATAAGAGTTTTAGTGAGGTTTCAATTAGGTTTTCAATATCAATATTTCATGTGGAATTTTTTATTATTTGTTTGATATCTAGTATTGAAAACAAATCACATAAAACTTTAGAGTTGATAAATTATTCAGAAAGGGATATTACAATGGCATCAGAGTTGGTAATCTTACTAGCCTGTTGGGAAGAATTAATATTTTGTAGATATTATTTCATGCTTAACTTTCAAATCATGGATTTAATGAGTAAAGGTGATTTTGGAATAAAGATTTACAAATTAGGGAATAAAAGTGAGAATCTACCTCATTCAAATAATGTTATACTTAGTATTTTTCAAGAAGTGGAAAACTATTTTTCCATGATAAGCCAATCATATTCTAAGTCTACGTTATGGTTAGTGAATTCATTTATGACTCATTTGTCTAATACCAATATTGTTAGACACCTAATTTAGATGTGAGACTTATATTTATCACTTATAATAGCGAAGTTTCAAGAATAAAAACTCCTAAAAAGACATACAACAACACCACCATGAATGAAATATTCCAGTTGATTGTGGAAAGATTTTATGGTTTAGATAAAATCAAAATTACTTATTTTTATAATAGGGTTATAATATTATAAACTATTAAAAAAATTAGATATTATATTCTAATGATAGATATTAAATGTAATGATCTTATTCTCTAAATGTTTGAAAATTTATTTGCTTTTGTTCATAAGAATCATGCAAAAAATATTATTTCCTCAACAAAAAAAAATATGACATTGATTCTAAACATGAGATTGATGATATTTTTAGCCACTCCTATCAGTTTTATTGACTAATGCGAGAAAGGATGTGTGGGAATTCTCACCATCAATGCGTACACTAGATAAAAATGTGGTTGACTAACATGAAGAAAATGTGAAACTATATTTAAAAATAAAAATGATAGTTGAACTAAATAATAACTCTTTGAAAGATAGCATAAAAAACAATCTTATAAGATAAAACAAAATTCTCATACAAATAACCTTGGGAGCCAAGCCATGCTTATCTAGGTAAAGGAAATAGGAAAATCTTTCTAAATGAAGAACTATAAAAAGTGTTAGATGTAACGGAAAATCAAAAGATTGGGGATTCATAAATTGGTGAGAAATCATCAACATCAAATTTAGCTAAATTACAATAGCCAAATTTAGAACCACTAGACATCATTGAGAAAGAACATGAGGTATTCAACATGCAAGGTGATGGTAAATATCCTTTTATAGTATAATATTTTTTATTGATTTCTAGTAATTGCATGTATACTAATGAATTCAAGGAGAAAAAACATCATTTCTTGAATGAAAAAAGCCAAATATTAAAATAGATATGTCAATCCACCATGAGCTACCCATCGATCTTCTACAAGGTTAGTCATTGTTGTATATAATTAAATTTTTGGATATCCATGTTGATAATCATAGAATCAAGGAGATTGTTAATCTTAGCTCAAAAATTTTGAGTCATAAGGATTGAGGTGTGAAAGATATATAAACAATTTCCAAATCAACGAAAGAAGGTGAACACTTTGCTTGCATCCCAAGGTATGTAAAGGATAGTCATATTTTATATTTTTTCTTTATAATATGCCATTACATGATTCTTATCATCATGGAATTAATTATAAAATTGGTGATAGGGTCAATGATACAAATTTTAGCATAGGGAATATAAATCCTTTGATTCAAGTTCAAAATTATTTCTACATATAGGATCTAGGTGATGTTTTTAGATACAAGAATGATAATGGATTTGATGAGATTAACATTATTATTTATAGTGAATTATTCATCCCATGTATTTTAATCTAAAAGAAGTTCATGATAAATGATATAGAGTATGTTATGCATTCTAGTGAACTTGTGGAGGATCAATGCCCATGATTCATAGATCACTCATTGAAGCTAAGTTCTACACTTGAAGAAAAGGTTGTAAATCATGGCCTAAATGGGATAATCACAATGGGATGGTTGATGTTGGATGATGGTAAACATAATGGTTATCATTTTTATGTTCAAAATTTTATGACTAAGCACATCATGTTATTTTTTAATGAAGCTCCATATAGTTTTTCCAACCTTGGATGTGTGAAGACAAATTCACAAAGGTTGAAATACTGAAATATGGATTTACCATTCCTTGCATCACAAAGGAACAAAAAATTATCAACACTTGGGGTAGACACAATACATGTAGTGACTCCTATGACATGGGTTTAGGTGTGATATCTTCTCATGATAATATTTCACCTACTTTGGGCCAATATTGCATGGTGTTTGATTTTGCACTTTTGAGGTTTCCCTTAAGTAAATATTACCATCAAGAGTTGAGAAATTATGTTGGATATATATTTCATATTTAAGAATTTATAAGCACTAAAATAATATCTCAAGGGGAAGTTCAAATGAGTATCAGAGTAGTAAAACATAAGCATGGTAGAGTAACTCCAAACTTGGATATTTATGTAAATAATAACCAACAAGACATGAAGAAAATAATTGGTGATGGTATACTACATTCAAGTGATAGAAGAAACATACCTAAGGCCTCTATGATCAAAATTACCACAATTAATGATGTTTAAATCACCATTATCATCCACCACAAAATTTTAGTTACACTCATATAAGTGGATATGCAGTTTTACAGTTGTTATCCTGGTGTTATGTTAGATTTTATAATTTCTTGTCATGAGATACTATTATCAGTCATGAAAAACAAGAATTTTACATATTTTAATGGGGTATTATTACTATATCATGAGGTAATAAGGTCTTACCTTAAGGTAATAATTATTTTGCCTACCGTAGTTCTAATTCATGTGAAATTTTAGGTGGTTTGTGACTACTATAACTTGTTTTCATCCTATATATAGTCTAATTTCACCATATTTTAGGAGGCACGATGGTGAAGGTGTTTGTGGTTTTTATTTAGTTAATGTTAGGACTCAGAGAACCCTTCAATAGAGGCATATATCACATTCAAGATTCAAGTCAATTGACATTTATCAATTTAATGCTAGAACACTTATTTGATAAATATGTCTTGGATTTAGTAAAAGATGAAAATGCTGTTATCAAAAGATTTAAAATATTCTTGATCAAATATTAAGAAAATGTATTTATTATTTCTTCATCCTTAGCCAATAATATTATAGGTCTCCTAAATATATGTATAGAGAAGGTCTCAATGGTAGTGGAAGTTATTTAGTCAAAAGAACATACTGCTTCACATGAGGCATTAGAATGTGGAATTGGAAGTTACCAAGGATGAATTAGGATTTATGTATTATAGAGATGATAAATTGAGGAAGTTAGGTCAGTTGAGCTTGAAATAACTTGAGGATAAGTTTTTTCATAAGGGCACACTGTCATTTCCCTTTTTTCAAATAAAGTTAAAAATAAAATCTTGATATTTTAAGTTGTCTAAGTGACTTAATTTTTATTTTATTAAAATGTGAAAACTTAATATTACTATATTATTATTAGAAATAAAATAAAAGGGTGAGAAAAGGGAAAAGTGAAAATGAATTAAAAGGAGAAAACTAAAAATGAAGCTCAAACCCTAAAAGTGACAATTGAGTCTATATATTGATATTTCTCTCTCATTTCTATTCATTAAATTTTATGATCTATATATTTATTTATTTTTTTGAGATTCATAGCTCTTTAATTTTTTCAACATAAGGGTGAAAACCCTTATTGGTTGAAGATGAATGTGGGGATGAAAACCTCTATATTTCTTAATTAGGGATTTGAGGATGGAAACCCTCCCATCCTTTAAGGTGATTCCATACATGGATCATAATTATGCAAATAAATCATGTTATTTTTAGATTTCAATTTGTTACAAGGTACTATCATTTTTTAAAAAAAATGATGGCTTATTACATCAACAAACAAGGGATTTATACTTTATGAAAGGATGCCTTACCCTAGAATATACCACATTACCTTTTGGATATTGTCTCACCTCAATCACAACTATTAGGTACTGATGTGTAGGCTTTAGTGAGGGGTTACATGGTATCCACTTTGTGGGTTTTCAATATTTCTATTCTAGTAATTACATGTTGATGTAACACATTTATATCCATCCTATCATTTCATTCTAGTAATTTCATATTGTTATAACTCATTCATATTCAGTCGTACCTTCATTTACAATTATCCTAATAATAAATTTAGTCGAGTTATGCAAGTGTTATGCTTTTATATATTAATAATAAAATAGGGTTTGATATTAAACAAGAGGATTCTCTATTGTTGATAATCTATTTGTGTAAATATCCATATTTTACACTCAATATAATAAATATTTCAGTGAATTTTTCAATAGGGTCTTCTACAATTGTGTTGCATGTGTTATTTAATACTTTTTTGATGTTCTAGTGTTGAAAAGGAATCATAGTAAATTCTATAACTTAGAAAATTCCCTAAAAGGAATATTTCAGGGGTATCAAACTATGATCCTACCAACCTACAAGGTAATAGATAAGATGGACAAACATTTTTAAGAGTATCAAAATATCATGCTAGATATTGTGGCTTCAATACAAATACAATTGTAAAAAAAAGAGTTAGAAGAAGAATGGAAGCAACAAGTTAAAATTGATCATGATGCATATTATGAAGAATATTTTAATCTAACCTTGAAATCTAATGTTGACATGACCGTTTGATATTCTTTTGACTTAAAAAGGAGTCATAAGACAAGAAGAAGAGAAAGAAGGATCACTCAAAGTCTTGTGAGAAAACTTCCCTCATATGATGAAAATTTGAACTTTACTTTTGAAAAATATTAGAAATATTAAAAGAAAATAAAAGTGGAAGGATGAAGAAGATACAAGAATAATAAGAGTTACAAGACATTGAAAGTAAGTTTCCCATGGAGGAATCCACCATACAAAAGTGATTGTCACAATAATTAAAGACCAAGATATCTATTATAGGAAAAAAATTCCTTAAACTTGGTGATTATTCATCACTTGTAGAGAATACAAATAGAATAAAAAAAATCCTATAACTTTTTATGCTAGAGGCATGAGACCTGAAGCAATGCTTTTAATTGTTCTTAATTTTGAGGAGCTTCAGACTACACCTGAACCAATAGAGCTCATTGATATAATTAATGTGACATCATAGTATTGAGATGGAGGGTTTGTACATTTAGAAAAAGAAGAGATTTATACTATTAAAAGAAGACCTAAGATAGGTAAAAACATTAAGAGGATATATAGGAGTAGGAAGAGCAAAGAAATCTTGTAGAGAACAAGATGGGAGTGATGGTAGAGCATCTTTAAGGAGTGAAGAATAAAAATATGTTGATATGTTAGACATTGATTCTAGTAATGATGTGACAAGGATGAGGTTGAGGATAAGGATAGCTCTAGCTTCTGAATATCCTTTAGCTATAGGAGTTTGGATATAGTTAATTATGTTGAAGGAATTTATTTTGACACCAGAGAAGATGAAAATGCTGATTATTGGGTGAAATTCATAAAAAATGATTGGGCCTAAGTTCTATGATAATTAAGGAGTCATATTTATCATATTTTTATCATGGTCTTGTATAACCTTCAATGTTAAGTCCTTTTCCATGGAAAAAGAAAACATTATGTTTTGGTCACCGTGAGTAAGGGGAGAAACATTTTTGAAAAAACCATATGGATAATAAGGTGAGATAATATTTATTTTGATTGACAAAAATAATGTTACCTTGTTGAATAGATTCTTTTGATGTGGAATATGAGTGAAAATAGACTAGCACATGATAGGTTTGGATGTGTATATTTTGGTGATGACCATTTTACCATAAGTAGTTGGGAGCAGAAAGAATTGGTAAGTAGATATGGATACCTAAAGCTCTTATCTCAAGGATTTTTTTCTACAAATAATTAGAGAAGTTGAATGGATACAAGAGAAAGAGTGCTTGAAATGATTTGGTGGTTGTTACATTTGACTAGTTTCACAAAAACTCACATTCTATACCTATTAAATCTTAGTTTAATATTGTGATATGAGAAGGATCATTAGAGTGGGGGAATCTTTATGAAATATAATCCTATAGAGAGAGGTTTCTAGATAGACACTTTGATCTAGATATAGTCTTAGAGATAAAGCCATGTACCCTCTCTATTTTAGTATAAAAGTCCTTTGTTGGATTATTTCACCCTGAATAAATGTGAGATTCCCTAAAATATCACTACTATAAGGAGGGTATTTTTTAGACAATAATTATAGTTAGGTCCTTAATTATTTCCATCCATTAATGTTTTATAATAAAAGTTTGACATTTTAAAGAGGAAAAATATAGCGCTCTTTTTATTGGGGGGGAGAATGGGGGGGGGGGGGAGAATTAGGGATCTTTTTTGGAGGGTGGGGTGAATACCAAAGATAGAATAGTAAAGTTAGAAGAAAATGGAGGAAGATAGTAAGACATAACTAGTAGAGGGCATGTAAGGGTAATATAATTTATTTTTACATTTTTTTGGGGTCATATTATATTGCCATTTTTGGGTTATTTTTTAATTTATAAGTTTTGTGACACTGTAGAAGGCTTATTATGTTTTCGATAGGGTTTGGAGGGACATGAGATGGACACCCATACTTATTCATTGATTTTTAACTTTATATTTAAGATGATAATGGCCGCTCGTAAATCTCCACTGCTTTCATTACCATCAAATGCTCTTGCCCTATGAACAAGAAGAAGAAGAGGAAGTTGAAGGTTACAAGGATGAAGAAGAGAATGCCACAATAGATGAAATTAACATATGCCTATCAGATATGATCTTGTGCCTAATCCTGTGAAGACCAAATGAATTGAGAAATTGATGTGGGATTATGATGGTGGCATTTAGGATCTCTTTAACTTTGGGCATGCATAATATTTTGAATAAGAAAAAATATTATGAGTATTGGTTCTAGATTTTTATGCTTTGGTGATTCGTGTTATACCCTTTTTGGACCATAAAAACCCAAAAACTATATCTATAAACAAAAAAAATTTGTGCATCATTATTTTCTTGAATTATTAGACTTTTTCATTTTTCAAAGATTAATTTATTTGAATATATTCAAATATCACTATCCCATAATTTTTCTTGGGGTGACCTTTGATTTTTTTGGGGTCAAAGATTTATTGTTCTATAACACACTTTAATCATTATAAACCAATGCTTCAGAAGTTAAATCCTTCAAAATTATTCTAAGCATTATGTGTTATTCTGTAAATTTTAATATAACTCTATTTTTTGATTCTTACATCTAATGTTTTAATTTGAACATGATATGAATGGGATATTGTCTATTTTTAGGGGGTAAATAGACCTAATGTTGAATACTTCAAGAGGAATATTGATCCAAAAATCACAAGTTCTAGTTGATAAATATTTCAAGAACATAGAAATAACACAATAACAATGAATTCTTTGAGAAGAGATGTAGTATTACTCAAGATCACAATACAATTATATGCTTATCTCTGGGTTACCTCTTCATTTATAAATTTTTTGAAAGCATGGAGAGGATGTGGAAGGTCACAAATATCAAGTTATATTAAGTTGTTTGACATCCAAGATTTAAAACAATACAAAATTTAAGGAATTACTATTTTTAGAAACTTACTATTTTTAGACTGCACTATTAAAATTAAAATTTAGGGCACTTACATTAGGTTTTTAAGGGTCAAAATTCATCAAGTGGAGCTGATTACATCTAAAAAATTTCTCCTCATTATTATCTTTCCAAAGGTTCAAACGGTGAGTCAATTGGAGCTACGGTGCAAAAGTTATGGCTCCCAGAAGTTTTGTCATCAACTAGGGTGGAACTGTCACCTAAATTGTTGCCCAGATCATTCCTCTCTCCTCTAAAATAAATGGTCCCCATTGTATAAATGTTCCTCATCAAGTGTGGTAGTTGTGTCTTGATTTGTTTCTCTGTGAGCGACTCACCTTCGTGGCTAAGACGACCCCTTTTGACCACTCGATAAAGTGGAATAGAGCATCTTCTTGTTGTCTTCATCCAAGTGTCCACAATCTGATCCTCTTCCACTAGAGAAAAACTCTATGGATCAAGCTCATTAATGTCTATTTGTTCTACTACAACTGAAGTGTCTAATAGAGGTGGATGATATGGTATGAAGAGATCCACATTGAATATTGGATGCAGACCAAGGTAGGCTGATAGGTTTAACTCAAAAGCATTTTCTCTAATGCTTTTGGTGATGGGGTAGAGACCATATCATAGATGACAAATTTTTTTATGTGATCCTAAAAATCATTCATTCTAAATCTGTAACCAAATCTTGTCACCCATATCAAAATGGTGTGCAATCCTATGTTTGTCATGGCATTGCTTATACTTCTGATTCATCTTCTCTAGGTTGTCATGAACTTGTTGGATGTGTTGCATTTGTTCAATAAACTTTGTTGCTTTTGCTGCCTCAAATCTTCCTTGAGGTGTGTATTCCATTGTGGAAAATGAAATATATATATATAAATTAGTGCCATGGGTTGGAACCCAAAACATACTTGGAATGGACTATGCTTGGTCGAGCTGTACAGTGCCCAATTGTATCCATTTTTTATGAAAAGAAGTCCCTCATCCCATGTGTGTGGATGTTTGGAGTGATACATTTAAATCATGTGAATAATCAAGTAGTTTACCATCTCTATTTGACCATCAGTCTATGGATGGAAGGCTATGGACTTCATGAGCTTGGTATCCATCAACTTCCATAGAGTGGACCAGAAGATGCTTAGGAACCTGCTATCTTGATCTGAGATAATGGACTTGGGGAGACCAAAATGGAGCCATACATGACTAAAATATAGTTGAGCAATTTCCTCAGTAGATATATTTTTCTTATAATAAATAATGATAGCCATTTTTAAAAAATGATCAACTACCATAAAAATACAGTCCTTACCATGTTTTGAAGTGGGCAAACCTAAGAGAAAATCCATTGAGATGGATTCCCAAGGCTTGGTTGGTTCTGGCAATTGTGTGTATAATCCTTTTTTCTTATTTGTTGGCTTGGCTATCGCACATGGGGTGCAATATTTGAGATATATTTCCACATCCTTTCACATATGGGGCTAGTAGAAGTGTTTTTGAAGAACTACTAATGTCTTTTCTATACCAAAGTGTCTAGTTGTCCTATTGAAGTGTGCTTCCCATATCATCTTTTGTTTCTCTACAGTTGGAACACAGATTTACCCCATATGACAGAGGACATTATCTTGCAAATAGAAATTAGAAACATGTTTACCTTTTTAAAGCACTTGATATGTATCAGCAAAGGAAGGATTTGCTTCATACAAAACACCCCAAGTGGTAGTCTCATGTCCATGCCGGTTAAGAACTATTGTGAGTGTAGTAATTTATGGGTGGCTCAGATAATCTATTGCTATATTTGAGCTCCCATTTTTATGTTTGATTATCAAGTGGAATTACTAAAGATATGTGGCCCATATTTGGTGCCTCTCATTTCATAGTTTTCTTTATGTCTAGATGAATTCCAATGGTCTGTGGTCAATGTGGATGATTGTCTCTTTCCCTGAGATGTAGTGTTTCCATTATTTGTAGGCTTGCAAAATGGCATATAGCTCCTTATCATATGTTGGATATTTATTAACTATATCAGTGAAAGTTTCATTGTGATATACAACAAGATGGCCATGTTGCATGATAATAGCTCCCATGGCATATTTAGATGCATCTGTCATCAACTCAAAAGGTTGATGCAAATTTGGCAAGGCAAGAACAGGGGCTGAGTAAAGTCTATTCTTCAAATTTTCAAATACCCTTTGTTGTATTTCACCCCACTGAAATGTAGCTTTACCTCCTCTTTTAGTCACTTGGGTTAATGACCAACCAACATGTGAAAATCCAAGAACAAACATGTGGTAGAAATTTTCAAGACCCAAAAAGCTGTAAAGCTCTGTGAGAGTCCTTGGTGTGGGTCATTCTCAAATAACCTGAATCTTTTTTGGATCAACATGGACCCCTTCCTCATTCACAACATACCCAAGGTAATGAATTATTATCATCCTAAATGTGCATTTGTCGAGATTTGCATACAACTTATGCTCTCAAAGAGTTTAAACCACCTTATGAACATGTTGCAAATGTGCTTCCCATGTTCTGATATAGATGAGTATGTCATCTAAGTAGACAACCATGAATGAGTTGGTGAAGGGTCATAGGATGTCATCCATCATCCTCATGAAGGTTGTAGGTGTGTTAGTTAAGCCAAAAGTTATAACCAACCATTCAAAGAGCCCCTCCTTAGATTTGAATGCAGTCTTCCAGACATCATTGGGATCAATGGGGATTTGGTGATAACTAGATTTGAGGTCAATTTTGGTGAAGAACTTCACACCACGGAGCTGGTCTAGTAGGTCATCAATCTTGGGGAGAGGGTAGTGATTCTTCATAGAAATTTTATTTAGGGCTCGATAGTCAATGCAAAGCCTCCATGTTCCATCTTTCTTTGGTGCTAAGATAATTGGGCTACCATAAGGTGAAGAGCTTGGCTTGATGTGACCCTTTTAGATCAATTCTTGAATCTATATTTTTATCTCATCATTCTTCAAAACTAATCTATGATACATAGGACTGTTAGGCAATAGTGATCCTAAGATCAAATCAATAGAATATTTTACTTGGAAATACTGTGGAACTCTTATGGGTGACTTGAATAAGTCATCATATTCTCTTATGATTCATCCTATCTACTTTTGTTGTTATGTTGATTGTGTAGTCAGGACTGCAACATTGGCCTTCTTGGATTTTTGTGGTATGACCACCATGAGAACAAATTACTTTGTCTTTTCCACCAATCTCTTGCATTACTTAGCATTGATTAGGAAGACAGATGTGGGAGGTAGTACCTCTGGTATCCTATATCACTATGTTCCAAGAGTAAGGGTGATTCTTTAGGTTTGTGATTCATAGATGCCATGTCGCTCATACATGAATGACTAACCAAGGAGTACAACACAAACATCTAGATTGACCACATCACATTAAAATTCATCTTGGAATGGTTTTATTGCATGTGAAATAAGACACTGATGGGTGATACAGAGGTCTCTCCTTGGGCTCAACCATCCAATATTATAGGGCTTTGGATGAGGCTTCATGGATAGATTTAGACTTTTCACAACTTAGTAGAGACTAGATTCTTTTGACTCCCACTATCAAGAATGAAATGCAGAGGCTTACCTTTTACCCATAATTTGGAGTGAAATAATCTTTCCTTGTCATCTAGTCATTCCTCATAGGTTTGTGATGAAGCAACGATGGTGTCAGGCTCAGCATCTACAATTTCTTCTTCTTCCTCTTTGACTGTGGGTTATGTGTGAGGTAGATTAGTAGATGTCGAGTATTGTGACTCAAAAAAGAGCGAGTTCTAGTTTTTTGGTAATCACACCATTTTTGAGCCTTCCCCTTCTAGGGTTTCTTATCCTTAAACTTCTTTTTCTTCCAATTTTGGCCTTGTGTTTGACCTTCCTTGTCACTTTTCCATTTTGAGGGTTGACTCTTCATATTCTTTCCACCATGCTTCTACTCAATCTTCACTATAAATTTGTATGCCTCACTAAGGGTTTCTAAATTAAAGAGTTCCATTTCCACTGATATGTACCATTGTAGTCCACCATAATATTTGAGAGTCTTATGTTTCTCAATTTTTTCGATGCCCAATCTTGCAGACAAAGAATGAAAATTATCTATGTAATCTTGATTAGATTGGTACTTACTTTGGAAAAGTTGTTGCCACTGATGTATAGATCATCATATGCTCCGATGGGATAGTATTCTTCTTTCACTGCTTCTATGAAATCATCCTAGGTAGGTTCCACCTCAAGGCTAATGTTATCTATACTAAACCTCTTTTTTTACACTTCCCACTAGTTTTTCATGGGCAATGATGCTTTCAAAAGAGCAAAAGTAATCTTTTCTCCATTAGTGAACTTATTTATAGAGAAGTAGGAAGATAGTTGATCCAACCAATTTTCTAATACATCAGCATTGATTTTGCCTTCAAATGTAGGAATATCAAAATTTACCTAAACCTTGAAGGGTGTTGGGGCACTGAAAGGATGTTCCCTGGATGAGGAGCTAGGATGTGTAGCTGTGGAGCTAGAATTTCCCATAAAAAATATTTGAAGAATTTGGGAAAATTGTTGCAGCATCTGTACTTATTACCATTGGAGGGCTTTATTCACCATTTCCTTGAAATGATTGGATGTCTTGGTGTCATTCACCATTTGAAGTAATTTGGAACAAACAATTGGAAAGTTTGGAAGATCTATTGTTTCCCACCCAAGCTTCTTATAGCATGACCTCATCCTTGGGATCATACACTCTCAAGACAAATCACTCTGATACCAATGATCCAAACCTCAGAAGTTCTAGTTGATAAATCTTTCAAGAACATAGAAATAACATAGTAACAATGAATTCTCTGAGAAGAGATATAGTATTACTCAAGATCACAATATAATTATATGCTTATCTCTGGGAAGAGATGTCTGTCTTCACATTTTGGGCTACCTCTTCATTTATACAAACTTTGAAAGCATGGGGATGATGTGGAAGGACACCAATATTGAGGGAGATTAAGTGGTTTTACTTCCAAGATTTAAAACAATACAAAATTTGAGTAATTATTATTTTTAGAAACTTACTATTTTTAGACTGCACTATTAAAATTGAAATTTGGGGCACTTCCATTGAATTTTTAGGGGTCAAAATTTATCAAGAAAATATTGAGAAAATATCACAAAGTTCTCCTCATTCTTAGATTTCCAACGGTGAGTCAATTGGAGCTACGGTGCAAAAGTTATGGCTCCCAAAAGTTCTATCATCAATTGATGTGGAACTGTCACCCGAATTGTCACTCGAATTGTTGCCCGAATCAACTACTTTTGGTATTACAAATTTAGAAGTATATTACCAATCAATCAATTTAAAGACTCATTATTGATTTTCAAACCAATAATGTTCTATTGAGTGTTGCTAAAAAAAGGTTTTGATTTCCTATGAATGAAAAATAAATAAACACAAACTAAGTTGGCATAGTTGAATGGGTTGTGTCTTAAGCATCCCTTTATTTCTAATTTTTTTTTAGGACATATTTGTGGTGCACTATTAATTATTTGCATCATGTAAAAGAAATCGTGGAATAAGTGAACTTATTTTGGCATCAATAAGAATGCTTTTAATAATATCCTATTATTTATTTGTTACGCATCAACCAATTGATTTGTAATGGCAAATCGATTTAAAGGTGTTTGTTGATTATAATTTGTGATAAAGTTAAAGGAACCTAGGCAAATCAGTAAAGATTTGGTCTATGTGAAGATGTAAACATTACCCTTTTATTAAGAGAATATAAAAACACAATTGCCTTTAAATCACGTATTCACTCAAAGAGAATTAAAACATAAGAATTTAAATTAGAACCTTTATATAGTGAATCTGCCTTCAAATCACACTGCTTATTTTGTTTTTTTATGAAGAAACTATAAAGACAAGAAGTATGTAAGAAAGAGTTTGTAGTAGCTCCAACTCACATTCGGCCTCCTGCATAAATTCTCCTATTATTTTGAATGTACAAAAAAAAGTAATAAAAGAGTCTCTACTAGGCCCAACTGAAACTGACATCCTTGGCAGTGATTGAATTCATTTCACTATCATATAGAATGTTTTTTTTTGTTTGGAGAATTTAATTAAAGAATCATAATATATTATGCATATGATGGAGTGCAAAGGTTTTCGTTTCGATAAAGAAGTTTTTTCTAACCCAACAAATTTATATAGCTAGATGAATACTATTTATTATCAATCATCGAGAAATATATATAGAATATAATATAATCAATATAATCATTAATAAATATAAACTATAAATACAAGATAGACACCTTAATATTGATATCAATAAAAAAAAAATTATAAGTGGAGTTGATAAAAATCCAAGCTAGTTTATTCTCTACAATAACCTTATTGAATCTATGAGACAGAGTACAAATTAATTTATTCAATAAAATAATAATACATATGTTTTCCCAAATCAATTGACATTTATCTTGAGGTTATTAGATATGATTTATATTTTTATAATTCAAAATTTGATTTACATTTTGTGAATACTTAATGTAATTTAATATTTTTGAATCTTCATCTTTTTTAAAAAAATTCATTATTATATATATATATATATAAACTTATGTATGTGTATATGTGTATATATATATACACATATATATACATACATATAAAAATTTATTGATATTTTTTATTAGTAGAAATAATTTTATAAAGATATTTACATTAGAAAGGTGGCTGGTTAACATTTATGATCTGTTATTCATACCAATATAAAATATAGTTTAAAATAACAAAACATAACCACCAATGAAACATGAAAACCCATATACAAAATTAAGGTATCACATCTTTTGAGTCATAAAAAATAGAATTATTTTGCATATTATCCCGTTCTCTATTTATTCCATACATTGTGAGGTGACCTTGCTTTTCAGACCTATCTCAACCATTTTAGAATTAAGACATTGGATTCAATGCGTATATGGCAGCATGCCAGCAAGCCATCATCAAAGTTGCACTCTTTCCATCACATCAATGGAGACATAAAGATCAATAATTTGTCTCGATAATTTTCAAACATTTAGTATAAACCAAAGATCTTGATTAGTGGGGTCACAACCAAGATCAAAACGTTATGATTAACATTTTGGAGAAATAAATGTATTACTCCTCATCGGCTAAGATTATGATTATTAGTGGCAAAATGACCATCAGACCAAATAATCTTATTGAAATTTTTGAGAAAAATCAAACTATCTTGATCTTTTGTAGAAATAAGACATCCTTATTTGGAAATTGTTATCAAATATCACAAACCATATAAATGGAAGATAGTCTTATAAGACCTTGCAGGTTCCATTAATAAATATCCATAATTTACTAAGATTTAAAGAGATATCCTCATAATCGAACTTTTGAAGAGCACCACATCTATTCGTCAAAAAATCATTGTTAGTTGTTTTGAACAAAATCAATGAGATGAAATCACTAAGATAAAATGAGCACTATTTATGCTTCACATACTCTCCATCCTCTAATTGTTTATGCAGGTTGCCAGAGCACCGCATTGATACGTTGTAAGAAGTAAATATCTAACGATGATGCAAAATACCTCCCTAAGAAGTCGGAACCAAAAACACAAAAAATAAACGGACAAGCAAAATGCCACTATCCCTTTAACAATAAATGGATCACGTTTTGTTTTGAACAGTATAAAATTTAAATCATTGAAAGGTCATTTTAGGCCTTTTTCCGCAATATATCAACCCTACCTCCATAATAACTCGGGAATATATCACCTCGCTTCTTTCATTTCCTCTAAATTTTCTTCTAATCTTCTTTAGATTGTAGAGGAGAATGTGGACGCGACAAATATTTCCATAAAGATTAGTGCCTGCCACGCACACCTTGACGAAGCCCAATGACGGTTGCAGCACGCTCCTCTAGAGAAAGTTCGGCTGATTCTACGCAATGGATTGGATTTTGCTACATTCCGGACATTACCGTATACTATAAGATGCCACAACCAATCTTATATTGCATACCGTAGTTTTATTTCTGGTTGTCAAAACTGCCATGGATTTTACTGATTTAAGCAAGTTTGAAATTTGGACGTGATTTGCTCGGTGAGGATGCAATCTCTGCATGCACTCTCCTTCAGGATCGCCATTTCAGCGCTGAGCCTATGGATTTTAAAGCAAATTGTGACCTATTATTAACGGAGCCGGCTGAAGTGGTTCCTCTAAGTAATACTTTAAACAAAGTAAGAAGGCAGTACAGAGGCTTGAGGGAGAGACCTTGGGGGAAATTTGCAGCAGACATACGAGACCCTGCCAAGAAACTGTGGCTTTGGCTGGGAACCTTTCCCACAGCGGAAGCTGCCGCTGCTGTATATGACCGTGCTGCTTTCAAAATACGCGGAGCCAGAGCTTTCTTCAATTTTCCACTTAATGTGAATTCCTCTTTCACCGAAATAAAAATTTGAATACTTCCCATTCTATATATACTCTATAAAGTAGGGGTTTGGAGACTACTTCTAAATATTTTATAAGGTTGTAAGATTGCTTATGAATATGAAAGAACTTTAAATCTTTAACATAGAAGGTATGTAAAAAGCAATTAACTATCAACTATTTTATGATCCAAACTTTTTTAAGAGTTTATTAATATATTGATATTGATCATATGATTCAATTTAATAATTTGGTGAGTAAAATTAAGTTAAAACAATTTCATTTTCATTTTGTATCATTAAACATATATGCATTTATTTACATAGTTCTTACATTTGAACAACTCAATATGTATACTGGTTTATAAAACATAAAAGACATGAAGGTTTTAAGAGTTCAAAATACAGGTTTTGTTTTTGAAGGAACGAGTTTTAGTTAGTCGATTATAATGTAACAATAAGATTTATGTTAAACACAATAATCATGCAAATGACTATGACATGTAAAAACGTTATAGGGAAAGAATGCTTATGACATTTTGAATGCCATGAAAGAGCATGTAGACTCTTCTACCAGTCACTTCCTCTTGCAATCATTAGTCATGTCTCACCAATAGAACCTTACCAAGTGCCAAATTAGTCCATGCCCACATGATTCAAACTACTTTCCAATGTAGTGATGTCTCTTTGGAGAAAAAACTTTTTAGAAACTATTCTCGACGCTTGTAGAGTTTTTGATTAAATGTTTGAAAAAATTCAAGGTATTGTCAAAGTACAAGTTTGTGTGTGTGGAGGAGAATATGTAGACAACGAAGATTTCCATAAAGATTAGTGCGTGGCTCGAACAAACTCCCTATAAGTACTGCCAAAGTTTTAGGTATGCTCTGGCTATTATTGGAAACTCTATAGAAATATTTAAACAATAGGAACTAACGTCTATAGAACCCAACAAATTCGTATCTTACAATCTTGTCACAACAAGAAAATGCTTGGAAGGTATCAAAGAACTCCATAGAGATATTATTAGCAATGGGTTTTAGTTTTATATTTTTTTTTATAGGAAATGATCTTGTATGTATGTATGAAGCATAAGGTCCTCAAACTTTAATAATACTTTATAAAAATGTAAAATACATTAGAAAACTTTAGCTTTATAATTTTAAAATGTAAAACACATATGACCTCCAAGTTAAAAAAGAAAAAGAAAAGAGTAATGTAAAAAGTGTATTTTAAAACTTGTGCTTTTGACAAACTCTATAATTTAAATTATGTAACATTGTCGCCTCTTTATATCTCCTAAATTAATTGTGAATTAATTAGAAGACAATTTCTCTATTTTATTTATGAATTTTACTCTAAAATACTATCGTATTCTTTTTGAATTCTAATTATAAGCAGCCCTACACTACATCTTGCATTACTTATAACTCTATCACTCTATACCCTTGTTTCGTATGTTAGACTTATTAAAACACTAAGATATATCAAATTTGCTATCATGTATGTGTAAGGATGATATAATAACATAATATTTTTTTGAATATTATTGGCCCATGCTGGGTGCATGGGTGATAAAAAGGTCCATATTGAAAAATATGTTATGATGTCATTATTCTACCCCATTTCAATGCATGCAGCTACTTTCAAATTTAGTTTATTCTTAGATAATTATGTGATCTTAATTAATGTTAAAAAAAAAAAAAATTATAACTCATTTACATTTTTATTATTCACATCAAAATAAAGATAGGTACAATAAAAAAATGGTTAGATGGTATTTATGATTACGTCAGTAAAAACTATGACTTATAATTATAATGTAGAAACACCAAATAAACATAGTTATATATAAATATTAACAAAATATTGAAAAAAAAAACATCAACACATGTGTGAAATTATTTTATAGGAAATAAAACTAAAAGTTAGTGGTAGTGGTTCATCTTTATAGGGGCTAAATAGTCCAAGAATTAAGCTCTCCCAAAGATATATTTTGTATAACCCACCCATCTTGTGTGTTCTCTAGAATATTCAATGAAATTATTTTTCCCAAACCAATAGGCAAAGGGATGTAAATTACCATTTTATTTCCACCTTGCATAGGCAAAGGAAACCAATATGAACAAACAAAAGACTTTATGTGTGATAGTGGGATCCATTCACCCACCTTAATTGAGGAGGAGGGTAAGAGAAGTGATTATGGGAGTAAGTCAACCAATGTATTGACATCAATGAAGGGATATTTTACAATGGCAAGACTAGAGGATTTAAACACATACTACAAGGTGAACTTAACCAATGGTTGAGTAGCTCTTATAGATCCTAAAACTCTAGAGCCACTTTATTTTCATGATCTTGGATTGGTACATAGATTGAGGATATTACAAGCATTTTATCATTAAAAAATATTGGGCAAAAAGGTCTAAATTATTTAAAAATGATAGGTTTCTAGACATGTTGAGATAAAATTAAATTATAGTTGTTAAAAATTATATAAAAAATAAATGTATGTTGGCCAGTTGGCATTGACCCACATAAAGCCATTCTCTAACTAATAGGATCTAGGTGAAAAGGAAAAACTAAACTATGAATCAAGTGCCACAATTTATGAGCTTCAAAATAGATCTAAAACATGCAAGGCATTTAGGGTTAAGAATCATGATGTGTTTAAGATGCTCCCCAAGTAAAATACCCTAATATACAAGACAATTCAAATAAGTTTGGAATGTTAGGGTTTTAGTTTCACATTCCATATCTAGTTGAGTCTAAGAAATGCAAGAGATAGAGAGTCATTATGTTATTTGCCAATGTCTAATACAGTTTAGTTCTGTTATACACATATTTTCAATTAAATAATTACATTTAAATGGCACTTAAATGACCAATATAATTTTTATAATTAAATACAAGATTTTTGAATACTTTAGTCTTCAAATGAACTCCACAAACAACTGTTAGGGCAACTGAAGGAGGGATTCCTTCCCATTTATTTGTTATCATTAGGTGCCTACCCTGAGCACCCCCAATCCTATTACTCCCTACTCTAAGCATCTTCACATCATTGTGTAAGGTGTAAATTTAAAAACACAAAGTTCACTCACTAGGTAACACATATAGGAAGCATACAATTTATATCTAGAATCCATTTCTTGTTAATCTTAACCAAATCCAAGGATATGGGATTCATAATATGATAGAGGATATCAGGGTAGTAATTACTCAAATAAGTGTCACAATTCCATCACCAATCTTCCCCTAAGCAATTAATGGTTGTAGACTCATTTTATGAAGTATTACATATAACATCAACTCTTTAATATGCAATATAGAAGGTATTTATAAGATTTACAACTAAAAATTCTATTTTAAGGCATGCCAAATTATCCAATCTTTGGATGATACAAGTTCTATAATAATGTCAATGCATTTTATAAAAAAATTGAAAGGATTTAATACCTAGAGTTTCAATATGAAGGAAGATAGTACAAATCATGATATAGGATTACTAAAGATTATGATCTTTGAATGAAAAACAATTTTGAACCCACCACCAACCAATTTGAGATTGTGGATACCCTTACCATTCCAAATAGAATTAGATGGAAATTATTTATTTTTAACCATTCTTTAATGATTAATTATACCTAGTTTTGATTGTGGCTTCCCCTACGTGGTTACATTCCTGAACTAACCAATCCTTTAAATCAGTAAATGGGATAAGCTATTTCTTCATCTCATAAAAAAACAAAAAACTATATTTCCTCTTCATCATCCGGAATGTTATATAGTCATTTAACTTTTCCACCAATTTCTTGATGGTATATTCCATAATATCTCTTAAAATATTCTCACATGGCCAGGATTATGCAATTTTAATCTTAAGATAGCAATGTTTTTCCTTGGGCTCATCCCCAACTCATGAAGTTTCCTATTGATCCTTTATGTAATGCAATGCACTTAACCATGGATCCAAAAGGGTTCCATCATATAATATATATGCAAACTATTATATAAATTTCATTACATTTATAAGTTTAACCTATAATGGCCACTATATGTGGTGGTTCATTGTAATGTCTATTAATAATTAAAAATAAAACATAAATTTGAAATATACATAATAGTTATAAGGTAGATTTTACCATAAACTTGTCATTAATTTGATTGTAATATGAAAGGGTTTTCTTGTTTGGAGAATTCAATTGTATAAATGTAATATATTAATCATACAATGGAGTTCAAAGACTATTACGTTGATATAGAAGGGATTTTATTTAACAAAATATATTTGTGTAACTAGATGAATGCCATCTATCACCAATCATCAATTTTTTAATAAAAACAATAATATAATCATTATGCAATATATAATGTAACAAATCTAAAAAAACACTTTAAGATTGATATTGAAATTAGCATCATCATTGATATTACATTGTTTTCTCTATAAAATCCACATAGCTACTGTAGTTAGGTAGTTCATTGTAGTTGTAAAGATTATCAAAGAAAGGTTATTGTTTATAAAAAACAAGTACCAATATAAAAGAAAAAGGCACAAGGCTCAACTGAATGACATCAAAATACTTATTAGAGGTGCCAAAATGAAAGCCTAAATTGTTAGAAAATTGTATGAAAGCTTGTTGTTGCCTTGGGGTGCTGAAAGAAGAATTAAAATTTGTCAAGCATTTAAAACATTTTTTGGGACATGTTTTTTGACTTAAGCACTATTTTCATAGGAACACTAGTAATGTCACTACTTATTTGTTTTTTTATTAATAAAATGATGTTGGGTGTGCTAAAATGGTGTTATAGATGCATCTAAAGAAGTGTTGGAAGCTTAATAAATTAACATTGCTAATTGTCATCCATTTATAGAGTGTCATTTCCCTATTTTAGTGCCCTCTAGTTACCATAAAAGAAAAAATATTTTTAATACTACAATTTGATGAGAAGTGCCACATTTCAATTTATTACTATAGTGTTGGAAATGGGTTTCATTTAATGCCTATTAAAAATTAAATGTTATGATCCAAAATTATAATAATTAGAAATATGTAGAATAAAATGCAAATCAACTCAAAACAATATATATTGGTGGGGAAAGATACCCAAATATTCAATATATGCAAAAATAAAATTATACCCTTAAGGTAGGGTAACACCATGGAATACTTATTTAGGAAGGAATAACTCCACAATGTCTCTCTGAAGGGACAACATACAATATCTTTATGCCAAATATAAGATTCAACACTTGATTGATTTACAATCATATTTACCACATTTATATAAACCATTATTTAACTAACCAAGGATGGGTAACCTCCTAATCCAAATGTAGGCCTACCATTACCCATTGCACTCATTCCACAAGTTACTCATTTATCCTAATATATTTCACCCATATAAATAATGAATGGGGATGTGTGTCATATCTCAACATCTACATCAAACCCTATACATTAATATACAATATCCCTAGGTACATATGATTCATTCTCTCCTTGACATTTTTCATCCCTAAAACACAATAAGAAACTAAATAATTAGTGTGCTTCAAATCATTGCACACGTGTCTCTAATATTGATAATATAACCATCTATATGTGATATTGGTAAGTGATAGCCCTCCAAACTCGCTTCCAAATTCTATTTTTCTACTTTGATTCCATTCATGATCATAACCATACTTCCTTGGTATCTATACATAATTATTCCTTCTTTGATTCCATATACCATATTCCATTGCATTACTCTGATTCAATGCATGACCAAATATTTATTATTCCATGTATAGTTATAGTGATTTACCAATTGATTCCATGTTTCATATGTTGGTGTGATATACACATTCCATACTTGATTATAGTAGCTATTCTTTAGCTTCCATGCATAGCCATAGTTATTGGTACTCTAACTTATTGGATAATTAAAGTGATAATTGTATACTTTTGCCTTATCCACCTTTTATTCTACCTCTTACACATTTTACTTTGGTGGTTCATTTTTCTCTTCAGTAGATGAAGTGTTCTTTTCTACTTGTATTTTTATTCATCTACGCTGTCATTTGAATCTTCCTCATGCTCTTTGTCACCTATTTCAATCTCATCCTCAAGATCTACCTTAATTGTTATTTTTGCTTTTCCAACTATAATATCATGTAAAATTCCCTTATTTTTTCTATACCAAAACTTCATTAACTTCTTTTTAAACATTAGTATTTATTTTTATTAAAGTTTCCAACCATGGATATCTAAGAACCATATCCACACCATCTATATGCAAAGTATAAAAATATGAATGCAAAATATATTTATCCATAGTGAGCTTCAAATATTTTATAATTATAATATTATTACCATCTATTTGAACCTCCTTGATATTATTTTCTTGAACATGTAGATGTTGGGACACATCCATGTTGATGGAGTTATACATGTTGGTAGGGCTTATGGACATAATGAACTTCTTTTGAATGCATCCATGAAACTAAAAAATTGAATTTGATTTATTTGGAGAAAAATGAATTGTAACTTTATCATATAATCCTTATTACACCTCATAGAGATCCTCTACCTATCCTTCTACACCCTCTATCCTCTTCATCATCATTACTATGCTATATTTCTTCTTATTCCAAAGTAGTTGCATGATCTTCCTTATTACCATCATAAAGATTATTTTCTTCCTCTTTTTCCACATCATGATCCTCAACCTCTCCTCCTAAATCATCTATAGATCTGTAAACATTATTACGTTCATCCTCTTTTTCATCATCATCTTCTTCATCTACACTCTCTTCTTGGTTATCATCATTAGTCTCTGCTTTTGTTACATAATAATTCTCTTAAGTATTTTGAATTTTTATAAATATCTCCATCAAATGTTCCAACTAATTGCAATCCCATGATTTGTAAAATAAATAAGGTTAAGGAAAACACCATAAAATTTCATTAACTCATGCAAAAATGATTCAAATAGTCTATATTTTTTTACTGTAGCTTCTATGTATGATATTACAACTTCAATAATATCAAATGAAAATTTTCCAAAAAATTCTACATGTAGAGAGAATCTATGAAAAAATCATAATAAATCACTCAAAATTCAAAAAAAAAAATCAAATTTTTACTATATCTCTTTTGTATGCTAATACAATATTAGTAAATTTTTTATAAAACAAATCCTTATATTTCAACAGATATGAGGAATTTATTACAAAACCTAAAATAACAATAACTTTCTCAAAATAAAGCAAAAAACATTGAATTTTTTTATTATGAATTCCTTGAAATATTCTTCAACACTAGAAAATTATTTGTATAAAAAATGCAACATATACTAAGATACTAATGATTCCATAAAATTAGGGTTTTGCCTCACATAATTTGCCCAAATTAGAGCTCTAATATTAAATTTAATGAAACATTACACCAAAACCTCAAGTCATTAGTGCAATCTACAAATTAGGATCATGACATCCCACCACACTTTCAAATATTAGACTCTAGACTAGATTTGTACTTTTACATCAACATCCCCTATATGTACAATCCCTAAACAAACACTGAAATGCCAATGTAGCCACCCGCTCAATGACTCAAACCTAGGTGGAGGCTCTAATACCATTTGTTATGAACCACACTTAGAATAATTATAAATATGTAGAATATAATGAATATCAAATCAACATAATATATATTAGTGGGTCAATATGCTCAAATATTCAATATATGAAAAAGTAGAATTATACACATATTATATACAAAAACACCATCCAACATTCCTTTAGGAAGGAATAAATACACAATGTTTCTTTAAGGGGATAACCTCCAATAACATTCTACCAAATATAATACTCAACACTTGATTTATTTACAATGATATTCACCCCTTTAAATAGACCTCTAATTAACTAACCATAATGGGTAACCTCCCAATCCCAATGTACGTTGACCATTAGCCAATGCACTCATTTCACAAGTTACTCATTTATCCTAATATATTTCACCCATACTAATAACTGAGAGGGATGTGTGACACATGTCAGTGTATCCATAAAAAATATATAATAATATATCATATTCTTACGTATATATAATTAAAAATGCTAGGTACACATTTATTAATGGAAAAGATTTTATTTTTTTGGCTTGACATTAAAAAATTGAAGATAAAGACAAAAAGTTTCATATTTAGTTTCAAAATAGAAGATAGTGAAGTTATTTTGTGATAACATTTTAAAAAATCACAAGGTGGAGAAGTCTAATTGTCAAAACTCAACCTCTCCTTTTTTGCATGAAGAGTAGTTTTCAGGTTCACATGAAATTATGAGTTATATGCTAGTCTTTTATAAATATAGAGTAGACATAGTAATTAAGTATGTAAGGACATTATTATACCTATAGGTCTTTCTATAAAACCCAATAAGTGGTAAATATGTCTTCATTTGGGAACAATAAACATTATATCAAATATCTACTAGATGGTAAAGGAAAGGCAAACACCTATAGTAACACCTATGGTAACATGGATAAAATAGCGAGTCTCATTTTAGAAGACAAAAAACTAACACCTAAAAATTGTAAAGAATGGCTACTTACAAACAAAACATTGATATTCACATTGATCTTAATTTATAATGATTTGAGTAGCATAGAAAAACATCAAATAAGATGGAAAGATAGGGTTGAAAATAAGTTTCACATTTCTAGTTGTCTAACTTTTGTTAAAGCAAACACTCAATGTGATATATTACAAGATAAACTCTATTATTTAAATTGAGTGTTCACTCAAATTTAAACAAATTTAGTTATAGAGTATAAGATATAAATTTATGAGAAATTTTCACAAGCATTATTGACAAGATAATCAAATGAAAAAAAAACAAGAGATCATTCATCAACAAAGATATAATCATGGTCAAATAAGAAGACTCAATCTACCTAAGTCATAAAACAACATATGGATCCCAACAATGATAAATTTAAACTAATGAAGAATATGTCATCAATATATCTAAAAAAGAGAAAATGAAAAAATCACAATACATCCATAGTGATTCCTTAAACTTGAAAATATGATTTTTTAAAAACATTCTCCATTTTATATGATTTTATGATAAAAAAATGTGGAAATGAAAATTATTTATAATGAAAAAGATGAGACTTAACCACATATCTAAATTATTTGAATAAAATAAAATAAAAAATTGAGATTAAAATTGTAATCCTTTAAAATCAAATAATTCTTGAGACAAGTAGAGCTCAAATTTTACCACCAAGTTCCTTAGACTTATCACTTAATTTAAATTTGGTGCTCCAAAACATCACGAGGTGCCAATTGAAACATCAAATAGCAATTTTCTTCCATTTATTAATGCCTACATGAAGATCTCATAATCCTTCTCTACTCCTAACACATCAATTATTGGATTCCTAAAGTGATGCTCAATCCTAATAACCACATTTGATTTTGTAACTACAAAGGCTTACAAAACTCTTTTGACTACATGTGTGATAAAATTCAAAACATGATGAATACTCTTGTTCAAATTTTATAATTTCCCTATGAAAACACTTCTATAAAGTAATTTAGTGTCATAACGAAATTATCTTCATTTATCAAGTTGTAATGCTTTTTGTATAGTTCTGGAATGTTTGTATATGTAAAGAAAGAAAAGGATTTTCTATATGAACATGTTTAACTATGATACTCTAGTTGTTTATATATGTGATATATCATCTTGTTATGTGATGATGTTAGCAATGAAATTTATACATAAACCTAAATTTAAACAATTAC
Source organism: Torreya grandis (assembly GCA_037957365.1). NCBI lineage: Eukaryota > Viridiplantae > Streptophyta > Pinopsida > Cupressales > Taxaceae > Torreya > Torreya grandis. The sequence continues at coordinate 4,890,644 of JARHVA010000429.1, forward strand.
ATAATTATAGTGATGGGGATCAAACCATTCTTGACAATTGTGGCTTTACATTCATATTTGTCTGTATCTCGACCTTTTCTAAAAAACTAACTTCAAAATTATTTTTTAACTGGTAAATCTTAAGTTTGGCCTTAGGTATCTCCATTATTTAGCTATAAATCAAGACAAAAATAACTTCAACATATGTTTCAATGTTATCTAATACCTTTAATTTGGACTACATTTACAAAGGTTTAAATATATTTTTCATTCCCTAGATAACTTTTCCTATCATCATATTAGTAGATATAATAGTGAAATTAGGTTCATTTTTTGATTGATCCTCACTATTATAATATTCCTAGGATTTAACAATTTCCTTTCTTATCTTCTTCCTTTTTTTGGTAAGTGAGAATAAGTTATCTTTGTTTTTAGAAAGTGAAGGAAAGACGTCCTTGGAGATCCTTATAGTAGTTATTTTTTAGTTTACCAGTAGATTTCTCAAAATTCAATTGACCTTCCAACTCCTTATCTACAATCATGTCACATCATTAAACCCTAATGAAGCTCTTCCTCCATCATGCTCTGAGGGAAGAATCAACCCTACATCCACCTCACGACAAGTAGGTAGTTAGTTTGAGCCATCATATAGATCAAACTAATAATGCATAACTAAAAAATGTACATCCACACACACACACACACACACACACACACACACACACACACACACACACACACACACACACACACACACACACACACACACACACACACAGACACACACACACAGGTATTTAATTAAAATAATTATCTTGTAATAATTAAATTATTAATTGGTTTGATTTATCTTTTAAATAGAATTATTTTTTATGTTTAAGTTAAGTAAATTTAACTATCCTAATAATTCTAAATTAAGAGATAGTCCAATGAATGGATTAATTCAAAATTAAAGGTCTAAAAAATTATCATTTCAATAATAACTTAAATGAACATAAATTAGTAATTAACATGACCTTGAAAGCAAAAATTAAAACATGCATGATTTGTGAAATTTAGGAAAAATTGAGTTAAGTAGACGATAATGGATTTTAAATAAAAATTTAAAGAAAATAGATTTATGCATGAAAAAAGGGAAGAAAAAAGAATAAGGGATTATAATAAGAAAATAGAAGATAATACAATAGGGAAGATAGAAGAGAATACATTGAAGAAGATAGAGGAGAATATGGTAAAGGAAGGAGTACGAGGAAAAGAGGAGGATGGTGAGAGCAAGGAAAGAAGAGAGATATAATAGAAAAGAAAACTAATAGTAGGCTAGAAAAGGGAAAGAGAATAAGGTTACCACTAGCATGGAACCTATGAAATAAAAAGTATCAGAAGAAATTCCTGATACCCACACTAGCCCAATAGAGAAAGCTCTAGAATATACACACCCTAGTACTGAAGGGGCATTTGGAAACAAAGAAGGTGATGTTGGCACCTTAAATAAACAAATAGAGAGTGTAAATAAATAACATGCTATTGTAGATAAGGAACCTAAGAAGGTTTGTATCGAGGATCCATAGAAAGGAGAAATAAACAAAGGGGACAAGTCCAAAAATGAACCACTATAAAAATAAGATGGCAAAGCTAGCACCAAGTAGGAAGAAAAAGTGGACAAAGGGAAAAAGTTTAAAGAAGAACCCCTATAGGAGGAAGAAGAAGAAGGCACTAAATAAATAAATAAATAGTGCCATTAGAAAGGAACAGGAGCAGACAAAATTGGCCATTGAAAATGAAGATTTTGAGTCGAGCTATAGGGAAAAGGTGTAGAAGGGGTACACTTAGGATGAGTATTTTTACATGTTGGAACACATATCCCCAAGATCTACCATGATGATGATGTACCACCAAGTATCCTTTACAATTGATTGCTACATGGTGAGCCTCACTTTGAGGTGCTGATAAAAGCAATCTAAAGCATTGAGAAAGTAGTGGAGGGACATGACTACCAACTTGTCAACCCTCAGGATATGAACCTAGTAAGGCTGGATAACACCCTCCTTTGAATAGGTTCTGAGGTAGCATGTAAGAAAATTATTAACAATGTTCATGCCATAAAATTAAAGAATATAGTGCTAAAGGTGGAGGAAAATATTAACACCATGAATCTCAAGCTCCAGCAGTTGGCTAATGCATGGAAGAAGTAGAGCCATCCCTTTTAGATGGTATTGACACTTATAAATTTTTAGAGGTTGATAAGGTGTGTGCATTGGTAGAATAGATTCACCATGAATGAGGTTAATGCTATAAGTGAAGGAAGACATTTAAGATGACATCAAGAAAGAGTTCAAGAAGAAGATGAATGAGGTAGAAGACCTATTTACAAATCTAGAAGAGGGCACAGAAGCTGCTGATTTTATCTTTTGTAACTTCTCTACCCAAGCATTATCCATCGACACGTGCCTCCAAAAGGGAAATAGGAGAAGTGGTTGGTTGGTGGAGTAATAAATATACATGGGCTTTAGGTGGAGGTGGATGGACAATGATGGGCTAGAGCTGACATGGATAGATAAGATGCATGATAGAGCATCTTGGTGGAGGAGGTCAGTTTTAAATAGGAGTCATGATCCCATGAGTATAGTTTATAGTGGGTGTGATCCCATGATTATTTATGGTGGATTGGATTCCATGTATACAAATATTGGTATATAGATGATATTTTGGATAAGGAGGATGGTCTCCAATCCTATGAGGATAGTTTTCAGTCAAGTACATAGATGATAAAAGTGAAGGAAGAAAAAGGAAATTCTCTAGGTGCACATGGTTTATTATAAGGGGATGCTAAGGTCATTACACCTGGTAATAAAAATGGTGGTTATACCACTCACCCCATCTATATGATCAGGAGATCATATTATTTACCTTAGATGTTAGATGCAAGAACATCTAAGGGATCAGGCAATCTTGCATCACTCAAAAATAGAGTGGTGTGATTTCGTATTTTGTTCATAATAATTAATACATTAGGAAAACTCATAATAACTAAGTTGGTTTTCAACTAAAGGAGAATGATGTGGTGATAAAACACTATTCATGTAATAATATTCACTAATGACATGGTGGACACTATTCAATCTAGTGAGCTATGATAACATTATTAATGATTGCATAGGTTGCATGGTGCACATTTCTATGGAGTCACATGAAGCACATGGTGGTGGAACAACCTTTCTATGGATATGATCTTCCATTTTTGACCTTTGACATGTGACTAGCTTTTACTATTCACTCAATAGTAAACATATGTGAAGGGTGGCACACTTTTCCTTGATGGAGCATTTTTACTTTACCATAAAATATGGCATAGAATTATTGGTCCTTACTCTTAATTAACATCTTTCATCCATGTGGGTTGTGGGGCATAATTTTTTATTTGTCTCCAATCCTTATTTGAAAATTCTATATATGTTTGTATCTTTTTCTTACTTAGGTAGGTGAGTTTATGAAGGAAAGGCTTGCGTATGCTTTTGGGAGACACCTTGGTATGTGGCCAAGTTTTGTATTGAGTGTTGAGAGACAGATTTTTGAATCTTTGATTATGTGAGGATTTTTGATGATTAATAAGAATATATTAATTTTATGAGAGGAAATATTGGCTTGAATTTTATTTAAGAGATATATAGATCAGTGATTCCATCCAAGTGGTAGGAGGCCATAATTCTAAGTTGGTATTAATGTATCATGAATAGTATAGCCTCTTATATTATCTCCAAACATATGTGTAATCAAAAGAGAAAGGAGATTTCAATTTAGAATAGTGCAATTTGTCTCCTTGTCTTCATGAACCTCTAAAGGCTGATTGATTCTCCTTTTGACCAATCTCTCTTGTCCTCTCATTAAAATGGTACCCCCATGTCACATATGCAACCTATAATAGTGATTAGATGCCAATCATGAATAGTTCCAATCAGGAATAATGTCAATCAAGAATAGTGCCAAATAGTAGTAAATAGTAGCAATCAAGAATACTGTCTTTGACACCTCATCAATGTGACGAGTGACTCTACATCATCAGGAAGCCTCATCACTATCCTACATCATTAGTTTCTAAATCATCATGAATAGTAACCATGAATAGTATTTTTCCACTACATCATTCAACTAAGGTTCATTTTAGTGAGTAGTATAAAAATTCATGGAGGTCCTGAGGTGAATCAGAATTATAATGGTGGTGAATCCGTTTGGAAGGGGTACCATTATAGAGGTGAATAATGCAATACCACATAGTGAATTATAAAAGGCTTGAAAATATTTATGAATGCCTAAAAAACATATGTAAATGATGACACAACACTGTCTAATGACAAAAATATGCAGATAAATGCCAATAAGATAGGGGTAAATGATGGCAAGACCTGCATAACAAATATAGATGCCAAGATAATATGGATGAACATTTGTATAATATAAAATAATGTTGATGTGGCACAAGAGAACATAGACTCCATATAGATTCATGATGGTGGTGTGTGGGTGATCAACAGAAGGCCATATATGAACACCTATATAAACAAATACCTGAGTGATCCATAAAAACATCAGCATAATTAGGGGCCATGGGTAGATGCTAAAATCATGTAGATATGCACATATGCACATCTACATCAAAATATCATTCACCAAAGAGGGTGATTATTCTTGTCTACATCATTCCAAAATATGTTCACTAGTAGGGTGAAGCCACAAACAGATGTTATCGTATTATGAATATGCACCTTAGTGATCCAAATGAACATTTCCATAATGTGTGGTTATGGGCAGATGATGCCATCATATATATGAGAAATTGTACACATCAGTATTAAATTGACATTCATATAATATGGTGTTGATGCTCATCTACATCATTCCCATAGACATTTGTTGATGGGGCATAGTTGTAGATGAGTTCCAGTGTATTAAAAACATGCATATATATGATTTGGGTAGGTATCAATATGGTACGAACTATCAACCTCATTATTTAGGTGGGTTTCAAGGTACTGAAGGACTCACACATGCATGGTTTATACTAATGTTGACAAATTGTCCATGTCACATGTATCTCTGACAAGCACCCACGCTATACGATCGGTCACCCCTATCAAGCTAAATGCCTATAAATGTGCCAAATGCACCTCATTTTGTACATTTTTCCATTTCTTTCTTTTCATCTAATGTTTATAATTTTTGCACTCTTTTTCCCAAGTTCCAAAACCCTATTTTCATCCATGGCTTCTATTTCTTAGACGTCTTACAACATTGACATAGAGGTAACCAGAAACCCCAAACATACTTTATTAAATTTGATGTATACCATCTTCCAAAGGATTCTAAAGTAACCAGACACATACAATGATTCAGTGAAACCTTGCAAGTTCAATGCCATTATATACATCCCCTAATATGAGAAAGATATTCCTTTTCTAAATGTTCTCTTATAAAGTTTCGATACTAGTTCCTCCACATTTCACATCACTTTGAGCTCCCATAATGTTTTATTTCAAATGCATCTAGAGGATATTCAAAGGTTGATAGGTCTAAATTACAAGAATTAAGACTTGGTCACCACAAAGGCCTTGGTAAATGATGAGGACAAAAATTATTTGGAGTCCCATTACTTACTATAGATGGATGGTATTTATTGTAACATTTATAATTGCTCATTTTTTACTAGTTTTAATTTTGTTAGTTCTAAGTCTAACTTGTTAATTTTTTTTATAGATATTTAATGCCATGATAAAAGGAGGATAAAACTTGAATGTGTTAAAAACCATTTTTTCATGGGAATTATTGAACTTTTCTAATCAAGAATTATTTTATAAGGTAGACCATTTGATATTCCATTCTGGGATCTGGTTTATATTCTTCACTCTGGGTACTCAACTATTGGACACATGCACTTTTATTTACAATAGAATCAAAGATGATTTGAAATTTGCATTGTGTAATGAACATGATTAGTTTTCTTTTTGTAATTCTATAATTACATTGTACTATGAAACGATTTTGGATTTATAAGCATCTTATGTTCCTTCTGCTCTCGATCCTCCAATGTTTGTCAATGCACTCTCCCCTCAAGCACATGAGGTTAGTTGGAGTTGCTTGAGATTTTTATTATATTTATTTAAAATAATTACATAAATATTTATTTAGTTAATTTTAAATAAAATATATTTTTCTTACAAAAAAATTAAATGGAATGATTTCTAGAAGAAATACAGTAATCAAGGGATATCAACCTTTGGAGGCCACAATGGAAAAAAAAGTAGAGGATGCATAATCAACTCCATTGATACGTGAGTAGTAATTGATAAGAATAAAATGAATGTGGAGTTTGATTACACCTCTGGCACAACCCTCCACTCATGTTACTGGTATAGCTTCATAAAGTAACTTTGATGTGATTGAATACTCTTTTATCATTGTAATATTTTAACTCTATTATATATATATATATATGTATATATATATATATATATATATATATATATATATATATATATATATATATATATATATATATAATGGAGCTTGCACAATCTATATTGTAAACACTAGGTAGGTCTGGCAGAGCTTTGAGAGCTCCCTAAAAACAACAACCCTAAAAAAAAATAGAAAGGTGCACCAAATAGATCCATTTATTTTAAATTTTAATATTATATTAGATATTTTTAATTTTATTGATTTCAATTCCCATTTGTAGGTCATTCTTCTCAATAGAAAAAAAATCCTACCATCACCACCACCCCATCATGGCCTTATAACTACTAGTATTAGGGAATGTTTCTTTATCCCAACTCAGAGTGATGAAATGATTTAGGATGCAGCATCCAAGTTTCCAAACTTTTGGTTTGGTGATCTACCTAGTACAATGGGGACCATAGTTCTTCATGATATTGATATAAATGAAGAGTATTTAGGCATTGATAATGGCATGTCCATGGGTTTTTTTAACCCTAATTGATATCATACATGGATCTCATCCCATAGAGCCTTCATAATGACCTTGTACACCTAAGTCTCCACCTAGTGACACTGAAGGTAGTTTGGTGCAGGAGATCCTCCAAATAGATTACTATCATACTTTTTCCCTATTTTTAATTTGTTGGCAAAAAATACTAAAGGTTATGTTAAGGATTTTATTCTTATAACCTAGATTAATTGAGAAATGGGGAGCATCAAGAAAAAGTAGTAATTCAATAAATAAATTCATGTCTCTATAACCATAATCAATGTAACTAATTGTATGAAATAATAGAGCACCAACCAACAAAAATTGATGTTTTATTCAACCAAAGCGTTTCAAGAAGTGTTGTGGTGAATAATAGATTTAATGATGATGTTATTTTTATCATGTTAAAGAGGATTTAGAACTTCAATGTAGAATCCCAAACATACTATAACAAATGGGAAAAAAACAAAATCCTATTGGATCATATGAAAATTAAAAAATAAAAATTTACAGTAAGTTTTTTTATGGTTTTTTAATTAAAATTTATTTTAAAACATTTAACTAATTAAATGTTTTTTTATCATTTGAAATCAAAATATTTAAATCTAAAGAACCAAGTTATTTTCCTCGACATGGATCTGAAGAATGTGTGTAAATGTATTTCTATGGCAATTTATTTCAAGGAAAAAATTGTTTTATTGAATAAACAAAATAATATATTGAGGAATATAATTTGAGAAAATGGCTTGGACCTTGATGTTTTGTTTTAAAATAAAGTTGAAGTAGACTCACCATTACTTTCATTGAGAGATGCTACTATAGAATAATGAGAAAATCTTGTCAATATCCAGTTTGCAGTGAAAGCTCTCTAAGATTCTAGGATCTCGATCCTCATAGAGAACACAACCACTACTAGTACTAGAGAACAAGTAGTGGAAGGACAAATTGATCCACAATGATTATGAAACTTTAAGTTTAAGTTTAACATTGTTTTTTAATTTCTTCCATACTGTTGTTTTTTAATTGATGAAAACTAAGGTTTCAACTCAAAGCTTCAAGTTATTTTATGCTTATGTTTTGTAATTACTATAAACTTATGTTTTATAATATTAAAATATATTTTTTATTTATGTATTCCTTACTCATATTAGGCTATGATGTGTAATAATTTGCTACAATGTTCAAATATTTTAATTTATAGTAAATTTGGTTTCAAAGATATTAAAATATTACTTATTATTTCATTTGATTAAACAGTTTACATTTTATTCAAAATGTCAAACAATCAGAAAAAATAGACTACTAAATATGTACTATTTTTTGTAACTCACAATGTAAAAAATGCTAAAGAGTACTATTGCATAATAATGAAGATAGGATCATATCAATTAAGCATTTCATAAATTAATTAACTCAAATTAAATAAATTAATAATTTTAAAAATATTATTCAGTAGTTTGTATATACATATTATAATGTTACAAACTAACACTCAGGTATCTCAAACAATCCTTTGGTAACCCATGCATAAGTATATGATGGTAGCTGTTAATGATTATTTATAAAGGTAGAGTGTGTTGTGAAGCTCTTGAATTATTACAAAGGGGGATTCACATTCCTTATAAAAGACTATAAGGACCCCGATATGAGGATGATGGTAAGCCTCATAAGTTTGAAAGTTTGCCTTGACAATCAATGGACCGATGTCACCAAAACTTACCTTTACATCACCTATCATATGGCATAGGGTGTAAAGCTTAATAATGAAACATTTATAGCATATAAGTTTTAAAATAATATGTTGGATTGATATATGGAAAAGGGGACCTTCAAGTGGGGGTCTATTATAATTTTAATAGTCATAGAGGAGATCAGAGTACTAGATGGGGATGAGGATAATCTCTAGATTTTGTTAGAACATAATGACTCCCCAGTGCAAAAGTGTAAGGATTTCACTTGCCCCTTTCTTTCTCCATAAAGTATAAAAATCATGTGATGGGTTAGTGCAAGAAGTACATAGAAGTATTTGGGTTAGAGTGGCACATTCCCTATGAGCTACCTAAGAGCACATATAGAACCTTTGTTGTTATACAACACTTCTACATAGTGCACTTGGTGCTATCCAATGGTCACAAGTCATGCTAGTTGAAACTCTCATATGCCTTCCTTCTCAGACAAATACTTCAAGGGTTAACTCTAAAATATCCCAAATATGCATCAATTGGATATCCCAGTAAGGGAATTAGACATGGAGAGGAACAGGTTGTAGTGCTAGTATATTCACCCAGAGAGAAAAGTGACCAAGGATGAAAAGGATGATTTAGATTGCACTGGCATCTACCCCCTTCAATAAAAAACCATACTCAGGCACATCTAGAGGTTATAATATGAGATGAAGCAAAGGAATAAGGCCCCTAATGTTGAGAATACTTATGACACCATCATTATCGGTGATGAAGGAACACTAGTGCCACATGAAAATAAAATGTCTCCCAAGAATAAGGTAGAGACACTAGAGGAGATAGAGGAGTGAATCAAGTTAAATATTGCCTCTGATGATGAAGCCTATCTGTTAAAACCTATAAAGAAGCCTATAAAGTTAGTGTTAAAGACTTCTCCTATCTCAAAGGAGAAGATAAATAAGCCAAAGTTTCTTGTTGTGATGCCCACCATCGCCCTAGAGGATATATATTTGAAAGAGGAAAAAAAGGAGTAAGAATAGAGAGAGAAGGAGGTAGGATTTGGGAAAGGTGTGTGTATTATGCTTGAACAAGATGACTCCTCATCTAGTGAGGTAAATCCCTCACCACCTCAAAGTGCAGAGGCAAGGAAAGAACAAGTATGGAGGAAGTTCAATCTCAATGATGTGGATATTAAGAAGGCATGGGAGCTAGAGAAGAGAAGAGAAGTAATGATTAAGGCCAGCATGACAAAGGAAGGAATTGAGAGAGTCGAGGCCAAGGAGCACAAAGCATAAGAAGGAAAGTGCAAGGCATAAGCTGAAAAGAGGAAAGTTGAAAAGAAGGCAGCTTAGGAGGAAAGTGACAAAAAAGAGAAAGAGAAGAAGGTTCCCACTATCATAGAACCTATGAAAGAAAAAACATCAAAATAAGTGCCTAGTGCCCACACCAATCCAATAGAGGAAGCTACAGAATAGGCATGCCTTATTACTGAAGGGGATCCTATAGATAAAGAAGGTGATGTTGGCACCTTAAAAGAAAAAATAGAGAGTATTAGGAAAGAACAAGTTAGAAATGAGAAGGAACCTAAGGAGGTTTTCTCCAAGGAACAACATAAAGGAGAAATGAAGAAAGGGAACAAGTTATTAAAAAACCCCTATAGAAATAAGATGGTCAATCTAGAACCAAGTAGGAAGAAGAAGTGGATGAAAGGGAAAAGTCTGAAGAAGAAGAAACCCTATAGGAGGAAGAATAAGAATAAGGCACTAAATAAGTCACCAACACTAGTGGAGAGGAATAGGAGAAGACAAAATTGGCTATTAGAAAATAAGAATTTGAGCTGAGCTATAGAGAGAATACATAGAAGGGGTACACCCAAGATGAGGATTTTTATGTTGAAATACATGGGCCCTAGAGCTGCCATAATGACATTTTCCCAACAAGTGTCCTTTTCACTTGATTTCTACATGGATGAGTGTCACTTTGAGGTACCAATGAAATCAATCCAAAGCATCTAAAAACTAGAGGGGCATGACTACCAACTTATCAACCCTTGGGATATGAACCTAGTAAGGTTGGCTAATACCCTCATTTTAATGCATTTCAAGGTAGTAAAAAAGAAAATTATTAATGATGTTCATGCCATAAAATGTAAGAATATAGTTCTAAAGGCAAAGGAAGAAATTAACACCATAGAGCTCAAGATCTAGCAGTTGGCCAAACACATGGAAAAAGTAGAGCCATCCCTTTGGGATGGTATTGACACTTCTAAATTTTCAAAGGTTGATAAGGTGTATGCATTGGTATGATAGATGATCCCATGAATGAAGATGATTCCATTAGAGAAGGAAGACCCTTGCGATGCCATCAAGAAAGATCTCAACAAGAAGCTTGATGAGGTAGAAGACCTCTTTGTAAAACTAGAAGAGGACATAGAAGCTATCGATGTTATCTTTTTACAACTTCTCCATCTAAGCAGTAGTCATCAATGTGTACCTCCAAAAGGTGAAAGGGAAGAAGTATTCTTTGATGAAGAAATAATTGACTATTATCAAAGCCAATCATACACAGATTATGGCATAGGTTAACACTTTGAGTGCCTAACTAAAAACCAAAGAATAAGACCTAGAAGAACTCTTCCATGCCTTTCAGATAAAGGCAAGTGAGCAAGGAACCAACCTAGATGTCAAGGTCAAAAAATTAAAGGAAAAGCTAGAGGATTTTAGAAAATAATTGGACAGCACCGACATGCTCACACTGAAGGTTGCCTTTATAGATATTGATGACACTATTGAATAAATTAAGCTCATAATTTATGGCTTTAAGGACATCAAGATAGAATTACAATAGAGCACGCCTGAGTTTTACATAGCTAAGGCACTGGAAGTCAAGTTCAAGGTTAGACTAGAATTTTTGTATGGGGTAATGTTGGTCTCATTTTTGATGTAATTAGTGGAGCCATGCTAACTCAGTGAACACTTAGGTGCAAGGCAATCATGGTAGATGATTGTTATTTTGTCTTCTAGTGGATCAAGTTGGTAGGTAGCTAACAAATCTTTTTTGAATCAATCATCATTGGGAAGTGGATGCATGGGATAGTGACTCCTCATTAAAGATAAGTGTAGTGGAGACAATAGAATTTATAATTCCAATGTTGGTTCAGCAATTAGCATGCTCCATTCCCCATGATCCTAAGATGTTCTCAAGCTCTATTAAAGGAAATTGAGTTCAATTGGAAGAGAGAGATGAAATGGAGTATTGAAGTGATGGTGAATTGATTCTAGATGGTTACCATTAGAATTAGAAATAGTTTGGGATGCTTTTGATGCTCCCCTTTATAAATCCAAGCTTGCTTGTGAGCATCTAGGCCTTTAGCAATTCAAGTCAAACATTTTCATAGTTTGTACTTACTTGTATATGTATTGTTTTTACTATTAGTTAATGGTGAATCTTTGTGCAAGTGTTTTATGGATAGAATGCCTTATTCTGGAACATGTATGTTGAGCTCTCATGAGCTTCTAATCTAATGCTTCTTGGCATGCCTATAGCTAGTGAGGATCCTCTAACCTAAGATAGGAAAATATCTAAGTCTAGGTAAGCCCTTGCACCTCACAATGATACAATTGACTAAGTGAAGACCTACATCTAAGACCCCCATCTAGATACCCAATTTCCCTCAAGCACCTAAATGTTATTAATCCAAGGTTCCCCAAAGGCTTTAGGTGAGAACATAAGGCTTGTGCATTATGTAAAGTGATGTCAACATAATTGAGTACTAAATGCTGAGTGCCATAAGAATAGTCAAGGCCTACACCCCATTGAAACAAGACTAAATCTGAACTTGATTGCTATATGAGTGCATGACTAGGCATATGATTGAAACACCTAATTTTATACAATAAGAGGTGTTAGATCAAGTTATGATTCCTTGGATAGAAGATGTGAGAAGAGAGTTTAAGTTGAGAATGTGCATTTGTATGTTTTATTTTGTAGGTATGAAGATGAAGAATGCATAGAAGAGTGGAAAAGTACCACTAGAGATAAAATGGATGAAGAAGCTAAAGACATGGAGTAGACTATTGGAGTTGCTATTGGGAAGAGCTAAAGATTTGAAGAATATTTAATGTGGAGATGGTGGACTCCCTGAAAGTAAACATGTCTAGATTAAAAATAGAGATAGATACATGTAATATTGAACATTTCAACCATGAAGAGTTACAAAAAAGTGAATATTACAGCTGTGAAGAGTTGCAGAGAGAAGATGAAAACCTCATACAAGAGGATGTAGTGGTGGTGTATTATCTACCAGATGAAAGAGACCCATTATTTAAATATGGGTAAGAGATTATGGATTCCCATGAGTGTGAGAATTCTGAAATTATGGGTTATGATGGCAATGAGTTTGCCAATTTTTAGTTAAGAGTGATGGATGTGCAAGCTAGTGCACATGAGGAGAGTGTGGAGGATGAAGAAACAACCATCGGTGTTGTTATGGATGGGCCATTTTCAAATCATAGTAAAATTAAATAGCATGAGGATCATGCTAACCTAGAAGAAGAGTTTCAAGTTTCTTTAGGAATTTTTTTTGGAGATGATGTGCAATTATGTGCACATGATGAAGATTATAGCCATGTGGTATGGCATGGGAGTTCAGAAAATTGCAGCCTTATGGGGTTGCAAAAGAGTGAAAAAAATTTAAGCCAAGAGGAGTTGCATGTCAAATATATGGAGGATGTTGTGTAGGGAAATACACATGTGGAAGACCCTGATGTTACAAATAGAGGAGAAGTTGAATGTTTCTTGTGAAGAAACTTTGGGTGAAGAATAAATGGTGAAAGTGAGTGAACACATGGATATTTTGATGGATGTACAAGTAAATTCACATGAGAATAATGTGGAAGATACTATTATGTCATAAATTAAATATTTGGTCAGTATTGAATTTCCAACCATAGAAGATATTTTTATACAAGAGAGTGCACATGTGGATGAGGAGAAGATGAGTGATGTTGTAGCCATGAGAGAGAAGCTGAAAGTAGATATGATTTGTGATGTTGTAGATAATCCAAAAATTAGTTGGATGGTGGAGGTATAAATCCATATGGGCTTTAGGTTGAGGTGGATGGATAATGATCAGATATATATCACATGGATATATAAGATGCATGATAAAGAAATTTGGTGGAGGAGGTCAGTTTCAAATCGGAGTTGTGATCCCATGAGTATGGTTTATGGTGGGTGAGATCACATGATTGTTTATGGTGGATTGGAGTCAATGTCTTTATCCATTGGTATATAGATGATATTTTGGATGAGGAGGATGGTTTGCAGTCTCATAAGGATAATTTTGAGTCAAGTATGTAGATGCTAGAAGTGAAGGAGGAAAAAGGAAATTCTTCAGGTGCACATGTTGTATTGGAAGGGGATGCCAAGGTCATTATGCTTGGTGACCAAAAGGGTGGTTCTACCACTCATCCCATCTATGTGATTGAGAGATCATATTATTTACCTTGGATGTTTGATGCAAGAGCATCAAAGGGATCATGTAATATTGCATCACCCAAAAATAGAGTGGTGTGATTTTTTATGTTTTTAGAATAAATGACACAAATACAATCAAGATATCTTATAGGTATTGAGTTCTTTTTCAAATGAAGGAGAATGATGTGGTGACAAAACATTATTCATGCAACACTATTCACTTATGACATGGTGGATACTATTCACCCTATTGAGGTGTCATAACACTATTAATGACTACATAGGTGGCTTGGGCTGAATTTATATGGCGTCACATAGAGCACATGGTGGTGTACCAACCTTGTCTAAGGATATGATCTTCCTTTTTTGAGCTTTGAAATGTGACTAAATTTTGCTATTAACTCAATAATGAACATATGTGAAGGGTGGCACAATTTTCCTTGGTGGAACCTTTATCTTTTACCATCAAATATTACATAACATTTCTTGGTATTTGATCTTAATTGACATCTTTCATCCATGTGGAATGTGGGGCATAAGTGTTTATTTTTTTCCCTTCTTTAAAAATTCTATATATGTTTGTATCTTTTTTTGTTTAGGTAGGCGAGTATATGAAGGAAAGGCTTGTGGATGCCTTTGGGAGCTTCCTTAACATGTGACCAAGTTTTGTGTTGATTATTGAGAGAAAGCTTATTGAAGATTTGATTATGTAAGTGAGGATTTTTGATGATTAATGAGAATATATTAATTTTATGAAAGGAAATATTGGGTTGAATTTTATTTGAGAGATATATGGATTGGTGAATCCATTCATGTGGAAAAAGGTCATAATTCCAAGCTGGTATCAGCATACCATGAATAGTGTTGCATCTTCTATTATATCCACACATACCTATAATCAAAAGAGAAAGGAGATTTTAATTTAGAATAGTGCAATTTGTCTCTTTGTCTTCACAAACCTCCAAAGGCTGATTGATTCTCCTTTTGGACATTCTCTCTTGTTCTCTTATGAAAATGGTACCCCATGCCACATATACAATCTATAATAGTGATTAGATGCAAATCATGAATAGTGTCAACTAGAAATGGTGCCAAATAATATCAATCAAGAATATTGTCCTTGACACCTCACCAATGTGACTAGTGCATCCACATCATCAAGAAGCCTCATAACCATATTTCATCATCACTTTCCACATCATCCTACATCATCACTTTACACATCAATATATTGTGGACATACATCTGAGTGATCCAAATGAACATCACCATAGTGTGGGGTTGTGAGCATATGATAACATCATGTAGATGAATGCTTGTACATGTTTACAGTGAACTGATGTTCATCTAAGATGGTGACAATACTTGTCTACATCATTCTCATAGATGTTTGTTGGTGGGGTACAGTTGTAGATGTGCATTAGTGTATTACATATGTGCATTTGTGTGATTTGGGTGGGTATTAATGTAATACAGACTATCACCATCATTATTTAGGAAGGTTACATGGTAGTCATGGATTCCCATGTGTATGGTTCATTCTAACATGGAAAAATTGGTCACCCCTATCGAGCTAAACACTATAAATGTGCCAAATGCACCTCATTTTACACATTTTGCCATTTCTTGCTCTCCATCTAGTGTTAAAATATTTTCACTATTTTCCCTATGTTACAAAAACCTATTTTCATCCATGGCTTCCACTTTTTAGATCTATTCTAGTGTTATCATAGAGGTAACTGGAAATCCCAAACTCACTTTCCAAAATTTGACATGTACCATCATCAAAAGGCTTATACATCAACTAGACACATATAGAGACTGGGTGGAGCCTTGCAAGTTTAATAAAATTATTTACATGCCCTAGTATGATAAATATATTCATTTTTTGAATGTTCTCTTACAAAGATTTGATACTGGTTCCTCCACATTTCACATGACCTTGGGCTCCCAGAATGTTTTGTTTGGAATCCATCCAGAGGATATTCAGAGACTAACAGGTCTATTTTACAAGGATGGGGACTTTGTCACCATAAAGGATTTATTAAACAATGAGGACAAAAATTATTTGGAGTCTCATTACTTACTGTAGGTGGATGGTATGTATTATAAAATTTATAATTGCTTATTTATGACTAGTTTTACTTGTATTAGTTTTAAGTCTAATTTTTTATTTTATTTTATAAATTCTCAATGCCACAATAAAAAGGGGGCTAAAAATTAAATGTGTTAAAAAACATTTTATCATGGGAATGCTTGATCTTTTCTAAGTAAGAATTATTTTTCAAGGTAGGCCATATGATATTCCATTTTGGGCTCTAATTTATATTCTTTGTACTTTGGGCACTTAACCATTAGACTGGTACACTTTTATTTCCAAAAAAATCAAAGATGATTTGAAATTTTCTATGCATAATGAACATACTTAGTTTTCTTGTTGTAATTATATCATTGCATTGTAATATTAAGTAATTATAGATTTGCAAGCATCCTCTTTTATTTTTGCTCTCAATCTCACAATGTTTGTCAATGCACTCTCCATCGAAGCATATGAGGTTAATTGGAGTTGTTTGAGACTGTTTGAGATTTTTACTATATTTATTTCAAATAATTATATAAATATCAGTCTAGTTAATTTTAAATAAAAAACCTTTTTCTTGCATAAAAAATTATATGAAATGATTTACAGAAGAAATGTAGAAACCATGGGACGTCAACCGCCTGAGGCCATAGTGGAAACAAACATGGAAGAGGATGTAGAATTGAATTTGTAAATACCCAAACAATAATTGACAAGAAGAAAATGAATGCAGAGTTTCATTACACCTCTGACATAGCCCTCCACTCATGTTACTAGTATAGCTTCATAAACTAGCTTTGCTTAGATTGAATACTTTTTTGTCATTGTAATATTTTAACTTTATATATATATATATAAAACATTGCCTGCACAATATGTATTACAAACACTAGGTGGGTTTGGCAGACCTTTGAGATATCCTCAACAATAATAACAACATCCACAACAACAAAAGAAGCAAGGTGCACTAAATAGATCTATTTTTTTAAATGCTAATATTATATTAGATTTTTTTTATTGGACATTTTATTGATTTTAATTCCCATTTGTAGGTAATTTTTCTTAATGGAAAATATTCCTACCACCACCACCACCCAATCATGGCCTTGTAACTAATAGTATTGGAAAACCTTTATTTATCTCAGCTCGTAGTGGTCGAATGGTTCATGTCATAACATCTGATTTTTGAAACTTTTTGCTTGGTGGTCTACCCAGTACAATGAGGACCATAATTATTCTTGATATTGATCTAGATGAAGAGTATTTGGGCATTGATAATAGCACACCTATGGGTTTTTTAAACCTTCATGATATCATATAGGGATCTTAGCCCACAAAGCCTTCACAATGACCTCATATGCTTAATTTTCTACCTAGTAGCACTAAAGATAGTTTGGTGTAGGAGATTCACCAAATAGATGACCAACATACTTTTTTTACCATTTCTAATTTATTGGTAGAAAATAATAAAGCTTATGTTAATGATTTTATTCATCCAAACCTTGATGAATTGATAATTTGGGAGTATTGAGCAAAAGTATTAATTCATGAAATAAATTCCTATTTTTACATCCACAATCAACACAACTAATTATATGCAATGGTGGAGCATTAGCCAGTAAAAATTAATGTTTTATTCAACCAAGTAGTTTCAGGAACTATTGTGGTGAATAATAGATTTAATGTGATGTTCTTGTTATCATGTTAAATACTTAAATGTAGAAGCCCAGACATACTATAAAAATGGGAAAAAAACAAAATCCTATTGGATCTTACGAATGTGGAAAAATAATTTTTTTTTGTAATTTTCTTTATGGTTTTTTAAATTAAAATTTATTTTAAAATATTTAACTAATTAAATGTTTTTTAATCATTTGTAGTCAAAATATTTAAATCTGAAGAACCAAGTTGTCCTAGGCATGCATATGAAGAATGTACATAAAAGTATTTTTGTTATAATTTCTTTCAAGGAAAAACTTATTTTATTGAATAATCAAAATAATACATTGAGGAAAATAATTTGAGAAAATGGCTTGGACCCTGATATTTTGTTTAAAAAGAACGTTAAAGTAGACACATCATTACTTTCATTGGGAGATGCTACTGTAGAATAATTAGCAAATCTTGCCAATATCCCTTTTGAAGTGAAATATCTCTAAGATTCTGAGATCCTAATCCTCATAGATAGGACAATCACTACTAGTACCTAAAAATAATTAGTGGAAGAACAAATTGATCCACAATGATTATGAGACTTTAAGTTTAATTTTAATGTTTTGTAATTTCTTCCATGCTATTTTTGTCTAATTAATGGAAATTGAGGTTTGAGATCAAAGCCTCAAGTTGTTTTATGCTTACGTTTTGTAATTATTAGAAACTTATGTCATATAATATTAAAATATATTTTTTAATTATGGATTCCTTACTCATATTAGGCTACAATTTGTAATAATTTGTTGCAATGTTCAACTATTTTAATTTATATTAAACTTGGTTTCAAAGCTATTAACAATGTAAATTTTATTCAAAATGTCAAACAATCAAAAAAATAGATTGTTGAATATGTATGTTTTTTTGCAACTCACAATGTAAAAAATGCTAAAGAATACTATTGCAGAATACTGAAGATAGGATCATATCAATTAATCTTTTCAAAAATATTGTTTAGTAGTTTTCATATAATATTACAATGTTACAAACTAACACTTAGGTATCTCTAACAATCCTTTTGTACCCTGTGCTTCATTGCTAACATGTGTATGTCTTGTCTCACCGGCATTTACAGTTTTACTATCTTATTTTTTAGTTTTATCTATGACACCTCTTATTTTAGTTAGAGTACTCAAAATTAAAATTGCTTTGTCATATGAAAACATATCCACTTCATAACCTGAAACATACAACCTTAAACATGTCTGAACATTTTTATCCAATCTATTCTGAAGCCTTGATTTAATAAAAGATAATGCACTGAATAACATTTCATCTTCCATGAACCCCAAAATCCTTGTTTGGCACAATTTATATAAATGAAAATATTTACTGATTTCTTCCTGTAGAACACTAATCTGATATAGTTTCCTCCATAGCTGGGTAATAAAACATGTTTCTATTAGTTTAGTTAACAACTGATATTGTTCAACCATTGTAAGTCCAAAGAGCATTGACTAGTTTTTTAGTAAATTATTTTACAAAATACCCTTAACTTCCTCTCCATTTGTTTAAATAGACTTACTAAAATGACTGATGAGAGTACCCATGTATTTGATAAATAAAATACGTGTTTGTTCTTGACCATCTGCCATTCCAAAATGTAGGATTCACAACCTCCATATATTCAAGTAACTCATATCTTTGAAAATGATCTCAAAATTTAGAAGATAAACATTTTAAAATGCCTTTCAATTTCATTCATGTGTCACATATGACATTATCATATAGAACCCTTGTTACAGGTACTTCTTTGAATTATAATCCAACTACAGTAGTTCATCTTTGGAGAGTGTGTAATCATATATCCTTTCCATTAACAAAAATACAAAGATGATCATGAATATTGAATTTTAAAGAGTTTTGACGGTCCTTTAGATTTGTTAAAATTTCCCAACTCTCAAATATTGGTCCCTTAAAACTTTCATTTGAGTAGTATAATATATCAAGTGATAAATATTTTTTTTCCTCAACATTATGAAGCCTACAATATATATCGATCTCTATTTTGCATGTTTTGTCAAATAATACATTTCCTTCAATATGGAAGAATACCATATAATGTTAGTAAAGTTTTGAAATCTATCAAGTGGTTTAATAAATATTTTTCCTTGTCAACCTCCATTGTATACTTTAACATAAAACCAACCAATGATTAATATTCTTCAAGTATTCTACATACAAGTTCATACATTGAATTACATATAGTATCTACATCTTTTATTAGTTTTTTCCATTAGTCAATCTAGTTATAAATTTTTGAAATTCTAAAAACCTTTTTGGATTTCATGACATGTACGCATGCAAATCATGGATTAGGTCCTCCACATTTGTGACATTTTTGAATGTGCTTACAATTTTGTAAGCAAGATTCAATAAATGTGCCATGAAATGGATTGGAGTCATATGTGGAGAAACTAATGTTTTCAAGAAAATACACAAACCTTTTTTATTCCCTTGCATTACTGATGCACCATCTACACCAACACACACCAAGTACCTATATCATGGTAACTCATCCCAATAATATCCATCAAATTAGAAATAACCAATTTATAAAGGTTTTCAATATTACAATTTTTAGTCATTTTATGTATAAATAAAAGGTGAGGTTGCTTTAAATGATTCTAAAATGTATGTACATGCATGCATACCCATAGTGTGTTGTCAACCACTATTACCTCATCAATGGATAGTGATATGAACTTTATTGATTTTGCTTTTCTTTCAAATCCTCCTTTTCAATCATTATGAGGCATTTTTTCATCTCCTAATCACTGGTATTATACCAATGTGAATGTAGATTGTTGTACAATCCAATATGCTAAAATAAAATCTTGTAATCAAAAAATTTAGAGATTGGTCTTCCTCTTTTCAAAATGTGATATAAAGTTGAAAATTGTATATTTTTGGCAAGCAAATTAGACTAAGTAACCTTTCTGAATTTAGCTTTAATTATTTCTCCTTTCTCAATGAGGTGCCATTGATGTTTGTAATGATTATGATACTCTATTGTGTAATATTGATGCCTACACTCTTTTCATTTTTCCATCTCGCTATCTTTTTAATATTTCCATCTATCTTTTACCGACTCATATATTTTACCACAATGTTTTTCAATTGTGTCCAACTTGACTTGTATTTTGTGTTCCTTTCCAAGTTTCCAACTACATATTATGCATTTGAATTTTTTTTGTTTATCAATACTATTTTCTAGCTGTACACATTCTATAAATGGATATTTAGATGCTTACTAATACTGAAATGACCTTATAATTGTCCATGTATTTTTATTCTGCTACATGGTTTCTTGTGCCTTTTTTAAATAGAGATTGATTTGTTTTCATTGTAGTCTCATCTATAGATTATTTTGGGTGAGTAGATATCTAATTTACCATTGGGAACTAATTATCGACACCACTAGTTATGATGTGATATCTTCATTTTTTTGAATTTAGTGAGATAGTGGGTATTATTTCTGAGTGACTTTTTTATGCTTTTTTCAATTGGAGATTACTCTGGATATGTAGATTTTTCATCTAAATATTGTTTTAGGTGAGTAGATCTCTCATTTGGTGTTGGTAACTCATCATTGACACCACTAGTTATGATGTCATATCTCCATCTCCTTGAATTCAGTGGGATAGTGGGTATTTCTTTCCAAGTGTCTTCTTTCAAGGGAAGTATATATTCCAAATCATTATACAAGTCTTCAGTACTTTTTTCATTGAATTCTACATGTAAAAAATTTGTATGACATTAATTTTTAATAAATGCAAGTACTAAACTACAAATAAATAAATCAAAGTAAATCAAATAAGATTTATAATATAGTACCTATGTTTATCATTTGATTCCCAATTCTGTCTTGCAATTTACGGATATCTTTGGTATCTTTATCAATGGGATCTGTATCCAATATTGTAGTAGAGATTGTCATTATTATTGAATATTGAAAAGAATATTTAATTAATTAAAACAATTGTATTATACAAGTTAGTACCTATGTTCTACATTTAAAATTTAAAATAGTTATCAATGGGTTCTACATGTAAAATGGTTTAAGATATTTTAGTTATTATTTAACTTTAACAGAAGCCAATGAATTAAAAACACTAGTTAATTGAAAATTTAGTACCTATGTTTAGTGTTTGGATAGAATAAGATAATAGTTTTTTTTTTTTAAAAACTTTCCAGAGGCCTTAATGTTTTTAGTAGAAGTAATATTATCAAGCTTATAGAGCCATGGATGAAAGATGATTAAAAATAAAAGGAAGAAGATTGAGAATAAACAAAGACATTTAATTGATGAATAAGGAATCATGACAATAATCAAACATGAGGGCATCCAACAAAAGTTAACTGAAACCCACACCAATACTATCGATGTTCACCTATAAAATGATGCCACTCACTCATAGATCATAGAAACCTAACCATAGGCTATAGATGCTTGACAACAGACTGCTCGAGACTTTCATCCACCCAGAGAGTGTTGGTGTTTTCCAATATCATGTGGGAAGATGCCAACAGTCTACAGACATACACCAATAGGATGTTAAAACTTGGAACCTACCTATAAAATGTTATAGTCTGCTCATAACCTTTAAATATCTGATGACAAAATGTGGGTGTTTTCTCATAGGCCACCAACATCTACTTGTAGGCCACTAATGGCTATCCATAGATTCCACCTTCTAGCCACCAACATTTGTTCATAGGTCATTGACATCTTCCCATAGAATTCTGGTGTCCACTCCTAAGAATGCTAACATCCACCCATAATTTACCAATATTTTTCCATAATCTACCAATGTCTATCTATTATTTGTTGATGTTCACCCATAGGATGTGGGTGAATGATGGTGGATGGTAGATGGGTGAAAATAAGCTTCCTTTGGGGTAACCATTGAATGTCCACATGATGCTGATGGGTGATGATGAGCTACGGGTGGATGACTATGGGATTTAGATGGATGTCAATAGCCTATGGTAAAGCACCTAGAACTTTCCAATGTCCACTCCTATCTTTTTATTCACCTTCACCTTGCTGCAAGACTATAGGTAGAGTGTGGGAATTGACAGACTATAATTAAAAGTACTAAAAAATTATAATTAAAAAATATGAAAAAAATTATATTATAAAAAAATTGTTGCCTACTTTGATGGAAACTATTGATCGATGAAGCCTTCTTGGAAACTAAAATATAAACCACTAAAAAAATTCCTAAATTTTCCCATTGGTATATGGAAAATTCTTTAGGATTGACTTTCGAGGTATCGATGAACTACATTTATACGAGGAAATTTATATTCAAATGTAGGCAAACCTCTTGAAATTAAATTAAACCCCAAAAATTTAGGTGATCCCACCCTTTAAGCCACTCCACACAAATTAACAAATGCCAACTTTGAAAAATAAAATAGTCATAGATTAACAAAGATTTACCACTAAAAAAACCCTACATTCAACCTTGTGGGATTTGGATAAAAAAACCACTTTAGCCAAGAGAGTGCACATGAGTATGAGGAGATGATATATGATGAAACCATGAGAGAGGATCTAAAAGTGATGTGTCATATGGAATATTGAATAAGTGGTTGGATGAGTAAATAAAGTTAGGTGGGCTTTAGGTGGAGGTGGATGGGTAATGGTGGGCTGGAGCTCACATGGGAAAATGTGATGCATGTAGAGCATCTTAGAGGATGAGGTAAATTTATGATGGTTGGATTCAATGCACATGTAGATCCATTGAGATAGAAATATGTTTTTAGTAGAGGAGGATGGTTTAAAATGGGATAGGTGATCCCATAAGGATGGTTTATGCTCTTAGAAGGACCGTTTTGAGATGAATATGCACATGTTGGAAGTAGAGAAGTAAAAAGGACATTCTTCAAGTGCACTGGTGTGTTGGAAGTGATCATCATGGTCATTAAACCTAGTGATCAAAAGATTAACTCTGCCACGTACCCCATCTATGTGATCAAGATATCACATTATTTACCTTAGATGTTCGATGTAAGAACATCTAAGGGATCAGACAATCTTACATCACCCAAAAATAGAGCGGTGTGTTTTTTTGAAAAAGTGACATGCATAAAATCAGATAATTCACAAGAGTTAAGTTTTTTTTCAATTAGAGGAGAATTATGTGTTATCCAAAACACTATTCATGCAACACTATTCACTTTCACTATTCATGATGATGTGGCAAGTGTTGTAGGTGATGATGTAGGAAGGTGATGTGGATTGGCATGGTGCATGGAGGATATTTAACATGTGATAAACTTGATTTTAGACTCCATTATGAGAGTGAGATGAATTCCATATGGGTAGAAAATTTAATGGGTTTAAGTTTGGTGAAAAGGAGTTTTCACTAGTTTTTGGAAGCACATGTGAAGCGAGAAACACCTTTTGAAGATTCACTTGTTGGAGGGATCCAACCTGAATTGGATCAT
Source organism: Torreya grandis (assembly GCA_037957365.1). Taxonomy (NCBI): domain Eukaryota; kingdom Viridiplantae; phylum Streptophyta; class Pinopsida; order Cupressales; family Taxaceae; genus Torreya; species Torreya grandis. Next base: position 4,915,011 of record JARHVA010000429.1, read on the forward strand.
ATGGTGGAGGACATTTTACTATTGATGAATAGTTATTTTAAGTGGATGAGGTCAAATTTTTGGTCTTCCTTTATTTTTCTCTCATTCTTCCATGTATTTCTATACATAATTGTATTCTTGGCTTAGTTTATTAGCTAGTTTGGCAAGAAAGCTTGTGTGAAAGATTTGGAAGCCTCCTTAGCTTGGGATGTTGAGTTTGTAATGTGTTTTGGGATAGTTTGTTTAAGTTTGTAACAAGAGGAAATTTTTATTAATAAAGCTTATTATAATGGTGAGAGATATAATGAAATAATGATGAATTTATGTGATGAATTCATGAGTTTTTATATGATTTTGTAGAGTTTATGGATTGTTGAATCCATATATGTGGTTGGAGGCCACATTAACAAACCAAAAGAGAGTGCACATGAGGATGAGGAGATGATATATGATGTAGTGATGAGATAGGAACTACAAGTGATGTGTGATATAGAATATCCAATAGGTGGTTGGATGAATGAAAAATGCTAGGTGGGATTTTTGTAGAGGTGGGTAGACAATGATGGGCTAGAGATCACATGGGAAAATGAGATGCATGGTAGATCATCTTGGATGAAGAGGTCGGATTATGATGGTGGGATTCAACCCTCATATGGATCCATTAGGATATGGATATGTTTTTGATAGAGGAGGATAATTTCATATGGGATGGGTGATCCCATAAGGATGGTTGTGGTCTTGTGAGGTCCATTTTGAGACCTAGTTGTAGAAAGGATAAAATTGCAGCCATGAGAATCTAGATGAGAGTGAATATTGTAGTTGTGAAGAGTTGTAAAGAAAATAATAAATCCTTATATAGTAGGATATGGAGGTGACATTGTTAATGAATAATATGAAGACATCCTTGCAAAGTATGATAGAGATGAAGATGAAGAAGAGAAAAGTCATGAGTAGCTAAAAATTTTCATGAAGGAAATCATAGATGTGATGGATGTACAATTATTCTCTATATGTATATGTTTTTGGATGAGGAGGATGGTTTTTGGTCCCACAAGGATAGTTTGGGAAAAACTAGTATGTAGATGCTAGAAGTGGAGAAAGAAAAGAAAATTTCTCCAAGTGCATGTGGTGTATTGGAAGGGGATGACAAGGTCATTATGCCTAGTGATTGAAAGGGTGGTTCTAAGACTCACCCTAGATATGTGATCATGAAATCACATTATTTACCTTGGATGTTTGATGCAAGAGCTTCCAAGGGATTGAGCAATCTTGCATCACCTAAAAATAGAGTGACATGTTTTCTTCTTTTCTCAAAATAAATGGAAAGGATACAATCAAGACAATTCATGGGAGTTGAGTTGTTTCCAATCAAAGGAGAATGATGTGGTGACCAAAACACTATTCATGCAACACTATTCATTACAAACTTGGAATTAGTGTATCTTTCCACATATCCTCTTGGGGAAAAAGTTGTTTGGTGATGCCTAAAAGTTCATCCATGGGTAGGAAATGTATTAATAACATTTTTTAATCAAAATATTGTGGTGTTTTATCACTTGCTTCCATGACTACCACTTGATGGAAGGCTCCAACACATCATATAGTGGGAATTATGCTCTAAATCTATCATGACTACACCTTACTACTGCCTAAGGAGCATGTGAATCTTGGTGACAAAGTATGGTATAGTCAAGCTCTGATAGTAGGAAATGTATTAATAACATTTTTTAATCAAAATATTGTGGTGTTTTATCACTTGCTTCCATGACTACCACTTGATGGAAGGCTCCAACACATCATATAGTGGGAATTATGCTCTAAATCTATCATGACTACACCTTACTACTGCCTAAGGAGCATGTGAATCTTGGTGACAAATTATGGTATAGTCAAGCTCTGATACCACTGAAATATCCCCAAATGAGAATATTGCTAAATCACAAAAAATAGTAATGACAATTTCATGATTATATCTTACAATTTTCCTAATGTTTTCCATAATTCTTTTATTAAGAAAAAAATGATAGAATAAAAAATAAATAAACAATTTCACTCTTATTTAGTAATTTTGTTGGTTCTTAGCATAATATTTTCATTTCTCCTAATGATTTTGTCGATAAAGTGCACAATTTTGTTGTTAGGAGCTGCTAAGTAGAAAAATTAAAAACCTATTAAGATGATTTCACAATTTTGGAATGATTTCATTAATGTCCGAAATGATTTTCCTATTTTATATGATAATTTCATTGATAAGGCTGACAAATTTGCTGATATGTAGTCAAGAATTTTCCGTTTGCTTCCAAGTGTGTTTGAATGGATTTTTAGAGGAAACAAAATGGAATTAGCTTTCTATAAAGACAATTCTAATAATTAGGATAATGAAAGTTGTCTTAAAAATGTTATGGGATGCATCCAATCCTTCAAGATGTCTCACTAGGTGTGCCATAATGTAGAACAAGAAACATAAATAAGGTTAATACAAAGTTAGTGAATAAAATCCAAAATCAATTTAAGAGCTAACACTCTATGCTTGCTCCCTAGGGTGAGTTAAAGTTACTAGACAAATCAATAAAAGAAGATAAACAAGACATTTATCTTCCTTAAAGACTCTATGTAATAACTGTTTTCAAAGGCTTGAACTTATTTTGTGAAGTCAGAGTATTTATCAATGCACTTTTTTCATTCCAATGGTATCTTCCCTTGCCCACCTATAGATTTTGTTTAATAAAAATGAGGAAATTAATTTTTTAACATGATTTTTACATTATATCTTTGTACAAAAAACATCATAATTGTCCATGTAGATTCTTGCATTTATAGTTTTCTTAAAATGATACCGACTATCCATCTCAAGATGAAGATGTGTCGTCCAAGATTGATTAAAATGTAGAGACCAAATGCATTAACTTTTATAATTAATATTGCATTTATTAGGCATGGCTAAACATTTTTTATTTTTGTGGCACTTATGTTGATATTATGGATTTTTGATTTTCATGACCGATGATGTCACCTTTTCAGATATTTGTAGAATTTTCACTTTCCAAAATTATATATTCATTAATTTAACATGGATTTTTCACTTAAGAATTTAATGATATTTTATTATTTAAGTGATTCAGATTAGGATTTTTTAAATTCTTGGAATTTGATTAGTTGCCTTGCACTATTAGTCGAAAACATCAATTTGCTAGTTCAGAATTTGACTAGGGATGAATTTGAATAAGGTGATGATTTAAGATAGAGTAATAACCCAATTAGGGACATGTTGTCATGAATCAAAAACTACATGTGACTTTTGTGGATGAATTAGAGCATTTTAATGGTTTCTAGGCTTAATTTAATTTATTTACAAAAAGTCATTTTGATTACAATTTTAAGATGATAGTGGTGAGAATTAAGTGACATAGTAAGTGCATCAATTTTTCTCTTTTTTCCTCTTTTTTCATATAAAATAAGGGTAACAGTCAACTCTCTTTGAGCTTCAACTAGTGGTTGTGCGCACAATGCCACATCATTCTGTGATAGTCATGTAATGTAGTTTTTAGGTGAGAAACACCTCCATTTATCTTCATCCCACTATAGTTACATATTACATAGTATCCCTCCACTGGTTCACAATACTTACAACCAAGGTTAGTGGACTTAAGCTTACTATTGGCCATTAAATTGAATGCCAATGGCATTCTTAAACAAACAAAACTTAAACCCTATATAAAATAAGTGGTTAGAATTTAAATATAACTACTAGTGCTAATAAAAAGAAGTATAAGTATAATATAGATATCATATTTTAGTGATCATGATTCAAATTTCATATTCTAATCTAGAAAGTTAATGAAGTTTAAAAAATAAAAAATAAATACATGTTTCTAACTTTTACTGTGTATTGTGTGTTGTAGGTGTTGGTTCCCAGTTATATACCTCTTGCACTTAGCCTTGCACAATTGGATAGCATGAAAAATAGGGATGAAAAACCCATAAATATGTCATTATAACTAGGTAAGGGTTAGCATCAAAATGCACTGAATGTAGATAATGACTGAAAGGCATCGACAGAGGGTATGGTTAGCTCCCTACTACTTTTGACTCTACCTGAACTAAGGTGAGAGGACCTAAGGGTAGCTTGCTCTCATGGAGGGATACTAAATTTCAATCTCCATGGGAATTCTTAGCACACACAAACAAAAATCTGACTAGAGCATAAACAAGTTTTCACACTCTACTTGGGAAGGGTTGTCACACAAAATGAACAAATGTTATAATCTAGACATAAGCTACTGAAGACAAATGTAAATAAGATTGTAACCTTAAATTATAAATAAAGTTTCAATAAAAAAGAGCCAAATTTAACACTAAAATTTTAGGAATTAAAACATAAAACATATATACATTTTATATATGCAATATTTATACATATGCAAGTGAATAATACTCAGAATAGTTAGTAGGGTGTATTATTTGTATGGTAGAATAGGGTAGGATGAGTAAAGTAGTTATAAAAGAGAGTGGTGTGGTGGTGTGGTTTTTCAAATATCAATATCTCCTTCAACAATAATGACATCATTAATTTGTAATAAATTTTGAAAGATTGAAATACAAGCTAAGGAAACTAACATGAATGATTTGTATCCATTGGTGCCAATACAATGCAAATATTCATATGATTCTTGAAGCCCTAAAACATACACTACAAGTATAATTTCAAATTCTTTCTCCAATCCAATTCATAAACCTATGGTGCCCTTAAAATGTTATCAACAACATATCCCCAAATCATAATGCATAAAGGAATTTACAACTTAGATCTATGCCCAAAACAACTACCACCATTGATAAGCATAAAACTAAATACAAATACCCAATAAACCAAGGAGGAAGAATATTTAATTGTATTTCATTGATAAAATATAATATAAATCATAGCTATTTTATATTAACTTGCAAACAAATCTTACATACATCATTTATTCATAATGTTACCATGGGAAAAAGCATGGTGAGTCCACTCTTTTAATACAAGAGACATATAAAATACTATTAGTTCTTGCTAATTGTTGTACAAATTCAAAAACATTAGCAAGAGAGACAAGACACACATAACAAAAATTCTAAAATTTTAAAGAGCCTAAGACCTAAAAAGAATAACAACCAACAATAACCTTTGAAAATAGGATAAAACCTCTTTTATACAAATTTATAACCCATTTGTAATGTTTAATATTGCACACTTGCAATCAACTCTCAAAATTCTACCAAGATGCTCTAGCTCTTGCAAGGGAATCATTAAAGTAACTGCCTATCCATGTAATGATGAGATTTGAAACAAAACCTCAATCTCCTTGGATAAAAATCCATTATAGCTAGGTTTAAGGGAGGATATTCCCTTGGGAGTAAAACAAACTCTTCATCTTCACATGTAATCACTTGGCCATGACTTTGACTACTCATTTGCATAGCTATAAACTTATGGACAACTTCCCTTATCCTTAGACATGGCAAAGAATGCCTATTGTCTTATGATGATTGTATTAGAATACTCCAACAATGTAGGAACCATGGTCATTTGAGAAATATACTTGGAATGGCCCACCTTGGCTTCACAAACCTTACAACATTCCTTTTATAGAGGTGTTTGAAACAAGTAAAATATTTATAAATTCAAGTCTTAGCTAATTTTTTACCTTTTTTAATTTATGATTTAATGTGGCTTTTCCACATTTGTTTTTTTTTCCATTTTGGCTTTTTAGGGTTGTAACTAAACATTTATGGAGCTTAAGTGTAATTTTTACCCTTTTTCACCTTATGGGGAACTTTGGGTCCCATTTTAAATTTTACCCCTCCTTTGTCTGGTGGGAATCTGAAGATCAACTACAACTTTACAAGTTGGTGGAAATCTAGAAGTCAGATGCACATTTACAATTTACAATTTGCAATTTCACATATTACAATATGGAGTTACAGTTTTATTAAAAATTTCCGCCATGGACTTGGGAGATTCAAGTATAATTTACAATTTGCAAAAAATGAAATTTTCATTTGGCCATAAAATTTCTACTTTGAATCCCTTCATATTGACTTTCTTATGTTGAGTTGACTGGTGGGATTGGGAGGTTAGACAACACATTGCAACTTGTATTTTGAATAATTGTTTTTTACATGTTGTTTTACTGCTTAGGAACTTTGCCTAATCAACCATTCAACCTCATTAAGTAAAGTAACTTGTAGAAGATATTTATATAATCCAAATCATTCTCTAACCATCATTTTCTTCTCTACGTACCAATTCACCCTCTCTATGAATTTCTTAAGATGTTCAGGAATGCCTTCACAAACATTTATAATCTTGCATAAATTTATCTAAACTATTAAATGAATTAGAGTAATTATCTGCATCTATTGAGAGTTTGAGAGACATGTCTTGAACATCCTTGAAGGAATCAATATTTTATTCCAATTCTTCACTTTCATCTGGGTGAGTTTCACTCTACCACTTAGGATGTATCATCTTGCATTGGGAAGCCCTTGACAGATATATTTTGCAATGTTATGGCCATGAATAGAGATGAATTTTCTTCAAGCCATTTTATCTACAATTAGACTAGAGATTCTTCTTGGCTATAAGTTTTTACAAAGTAGATATAATTGCCCTGTCATCATGGGTATCTATCAATAAACCATTCTGTAATGTCCACAAGTCCTCTATTCTTTATTGCTACCATAGGCAATCCATGGGAAACTACCTCAATGAGAGTCAAACCAAAGGTTTCCAATAAAGCTAGATTAATAAAAACACCATTTACTATTGTATCAATTCTATATATGTCACCAACATCTGATTGTTTATGATGCTTTAGATAAGTAACTTCTCCATAGAGATCAACTTGACAATTAGCTTTAAAATAGTAGTCAACACATTAGAACTTACTAAAGGCATTTAATCAATATCATCTTGATTGTCACTAATCAACATCAAATTTTCCATCTTCTTCAACATGTTTCATTCATAAAAATCCTTGAGTAAAGTTGTGATGCTATTTTTAGGATCAAAATGAGTGAGAGACAATATAATTAATTTTGAAGTATTGCTCAAGAAATGTAGGGTCTCCCCCCATAAAGGGGACTAAGATAGTTGTGCAGAAGCATTCTATAATTCATCATGTATGCTCTCATCCTGTATTATAACATTTTTGAAGTTCATTCCAAGAGGTATGACCACCATACAAGGCATATAAAGACCATAGAAATTTTGACCATGCTTGGCATGAACTCTAAAATTTCTATTCAATTATAAATCAAGACCATCATAGAGGCCCCATTTTATAACTATTACATATCATTTATGATATGAGAATTATTTATCATGCTATCCTTCTCATTACAACTACCCTTTGATGCTTCAAATTTCTAGGAGGCATTATGTGATGGGCTTACTGAAGCTGTTGATAGTCCTGATGTAGTGGGGTTGACCCAAAAACCTAGAATGGAATATTACATGCTAAAAGTGAGGACCATCTACAAAATTCATATCTAGTACAACTTAACCCCATAGAGGACACATGGTATTAGGTTTTGGACTCTTGATCATAAAATCTCATTTCCATTGGTGTGCTCTCTCATGAACTGTAGCAGTCAAGTGTGATTGTAGATGAACTTGATGATATTTATTGCTTGATTATCCACACTCTTCACCATGAGATATTTAATATGTCTTCAAGTAGGGGATTAATGCAGTAGGACACACAAGGGGTCCAAAAAGTGTAGGTTTCCTATTCTCAATAATTCTACCTACTGTTACATATGAGGTTGTGTTGTCTATCACAACTTGAATAACATTATTCACACCTAATTTCATTACCACCTTATAACATATCAGAAAGTTTTCATAGTTTTTACTTGATTGGAGGCATTTATTAGATTCAAGAATGCTAGTTACCCACTTGAAACCAATAGAAAGTTAATCAGTGTGTGGTTTTTCCCATCTACCCACCCATCAGATAAAATGGTGTACCCCTTTTCTTGGTTTTATATAATAGCTTGCATATGTTTCATCGAATCCTCTAATAATGGGCCACACAAGTCATGAATATTAGGGACCTTGAATCCCTTATCAATAATGATCAATGCAGCGACTAGATTCTCCCAATATCGACTTTTTGTCACATTGAAATGAATGTTGTTGTAGTACAAAAATTTTATTACAAATATCCTTGATTTATTTTATAGTTATAATGAGCCTTAGTTTTGGCCTTGACCTCCTAGAGTTGGGTCAATAAAATATCCCTCAATGTCACTATTATCTCTCATTGCCCTCCTATTCATTAAGACTACAAATTCATCAAATTTCTTTTTTCCCCTCTTTTTGGGTACATAAGTTTCAAGGGAAGTAACCAAGTCTCTTTGAGCCTCAACTAGTGCTTGTGTCCACAATGACACATCATTTTGTGATAGTCATGCAATGTCTTATTTAGGTGAGAAACACCTCTACTCATCTTCATCTCATTATAGTTACATATTAAATAATTATCATCGATAGATTCACAATACTTCCAACCAGGGTCATTGGACTTAGGACTACTATGGGCTGCTAAACTAGATGCTGATGCCATTCTTAAATAACAAAATTAAACCCTATTTATTAAAAAAATATATTGTAATTTAAATATAATTGATAGTGTTAATCAAAGGATGTAAAATTAGAATCTAGATATCAAATTTCAATTGTCATGATTCAAATTTCATATTAAAAAATAGAAATATAATGAAAATTGAAAAATAAAAAAATAAATACATGTTTCTAAACTTTTTCTATTTATTGTGTGTAATAGGCTCTAACTAGACTATCATATTATGATATTCAATTCACTGTTGTTAGTGGTGGATAACTATGAAAACCCTAGTAGTTGGCACAAAGTTACAAATAGTGGATAGAGTCTAAAATCTAGACCATGGCTCAAAATCTCAAGCCTATAAATTATAGAAGCTTGATATACAAATGTCAAAGACTCAGTATAAAATATAATTTCTAAATTATTAGGTTTAATGGGCATTGAATATGGTGAGATGTCTGCATAAGTAGAATGATGTTGATGGGTAAAGTTGTAAACTATGATTTAGTATTCACTATTAACATGACTATGTAACCTTTTTGGGAAAAAAACTTACCAAACCATAGTATATAGAGTTAGAACATGTAAGCTTACTAGGAAAAACACTTACCAATCTTGTAATAAAAATGTTTTGTAGCCTATTGTATAATTTGTTTTAGTGCCATGAATATAAAATGGTAAATCATGTATTGATAAACTCAAAAAACCATGTATTGATAAACTCAAAAGACCATGTATAAATGCTTTACAATATTATTTCATTTTTGTGAGATGATGGCCATTTATTATTGATTTTAGATGAGTAATCATTGATATTACTTTGAAAAAAACCACTGAGAAATGGAAGGATATCGTCTTGTGATAAACATTGTTGTTTCTCAGTTTAAAAACATCTCATGAGATTTACCGAAATTTTGAACTATGGGTGAGACCCTGTTGGCAAGGAAACCATTTAACACACATATCACCATTACTATAGTCTTTAATTTCCTAATCCAAAACTCAGTAGCATTTTTGTGCATGGAAAATTATCTCCTACACATGTAATTATAGAACATGCTTTAGGTTGACCCAGTGATAAAAAAGTTTGTGAAACTAAAGAGATGAATAAGGAAATGGCATAGCTAAACCAACCATAATCTTATAAATTTTAGTGATTTTGGAGAAAACACTTTTTAGAAGATCATGCATGTCTCTTTAGCACTCATGATGTTCATGGTAGAGTGTTTTTATATTGTTGTAGCAAGAATATTCATTACATGTACAATTTATCTCAATATGGCTTACTGTCCATATTATGAGCAGATGGGCTGTGTTATCAATGGCTTGCTCTCAAAAGCATTTGATACCTTCAAGAAATTCAAGGCTATGGTGGAGAAGCAAAGTGACCACTACATCAAGATTTTAAGGATAGATAGAGGCAAAAAGTATATATCCAATGAGTTAATGATTTTTTGTAAATATAATGGCATAAAGAATAAATTTACATCTAGGTATAAGCCATATCAAAATAATGTGTTTGAGAGGAATAATAAGACCATCTAAGAGACAACAAGGAGCATACTAAAGGCAAAGATTTGCTTAATGATTTTTGGGTTGAGGTTGTAGTAATAGCCATGTATTTGTTAAAAAATATGTCCAATAAAGAGTGTTAGGGATGTGATCCTCAATAAGTATGAAACAACTAGAAGCAAGTGTAGAACACCTTAGAGTATTCAATTTCATAGCATATGCACATGTGCCCATGAAAATAAGGAAAAAATGAGATGAAAAAGGTGAGAAGTGCATTTTCATATTTTATATTGACTAATGAAAGGCATACTAGTTGTATAGTTCCATCACTAAAGAGCTCATAATAATCCAAGATGTTTAATTCATTAATCATGAAGCTCGAGAAGAGAGACAAGAAGAAGATCATGTGAAAACAAGGGATAGTGGAACCTTTATTGAATCTAAAACAACAATTGGTATAATCACCAATACACTATGTTGGACCTCTATTTCACATAGGGATGATTCATCTAATGGCAGTAACCATCATGGAAGCCAATGGGATGTTCAAGAGTGAACATCATCCTCCTCCAACTCAAGTCAATGCCTAGTAATGACAAGAAGCTTTCAATAATTATATGATCAGTCAAGGTATGAAGAAAATGGAGATGAAACTATGAATTATGCATTCTTTTATCAACTAATCCTATCTAATTTTAAGAAGTATTCAAGGATAACAAGTGGTGTGAGGCTATGGATGAAAAAATGCATGCCATTATGAAAAATCAGACTTGGGAGTTGGTTGACCTACCAAAAGGAAAAGAGGTCATAGGAGTGAAATGGATATACAAGATAACAACTACTCCTGAAGGTAAGATAAAGAGGCATAAGGCAATGATAGTGGTGAAGGTTTACAAGTAAAGGTCTAAACATGATTACAATGAGACATTTGTACTCATAGAAAGGCTAGAAATGGTAAGGACAATCATAGCCATTACTGCTCAACACAAGTAGAAGTTGAATCAAATGGATGTGAAATTGACATTATTAAATGAAGTACTATAAGAAGAGGTATATATGAGATTTTAAAGCATCATAAAAAAGTGTATAAGTTGAAAAAAGCATTGTATGGACTCAAGCAAGCCCCAAGAGAATGGTACAACTAGATAAACTCATACTTGTTGAGCAAAAGATTTAGAAAAATTTCAAGTGAGCCCACACTATACATAAAAACAATCAAAGAAGTTATTTTTATTGTTTTATCATATGTGGATGATCTAATATTCATCAAAAATGCAAATTAGTCCATTGAAGAACTCAAAATAGCCAAGAAAAATGAGTTTGAAAAGATTGATTTGGGATTCCTCAAGTAATTTATTGGAATAGGGATCAAATAAATAGATGAATGCATATTCATATTCCAATATAAGTATGAAAATGAGATTTTGGAGAGGTTAAATATGTTGGATAATAAGACTATATTCACTCTAGTTGAGACAAGTCTTAAGTTGTGCGAAGATGATTGCAGCAATAATGTAGACCGCACACACTATAAGAGCCTAGTGATAAGTTTAATGTATTTGACTGCAACTATGTTAGATATCATGTATATATTTAATGTCATATCAATATTTATGGAGATGCCAAAGGAGACACATTGTCAATTAGATAAGAGGACATTTAGATACATAAATAGAATAAGGGATTATAGAGTTTTGTATGTAGTAGTTGATGAGTTTTTGCTTGTGGATTACATGAATAGTGATTGGGATGCTAGCCTCGATGATTGAAAGATCACTTCAGTGTATGTATTTCATCTTGGGTTAAGATTCATATCTTGGGCTTCAAAGAAATAACCCATAGTGTCACTTTATATAGCTAAAGCAAAGTACATAATAGTAAATCCAACATGTCAAGCTATATAGTTGAGAAGGATACTTTTTGATTTACTTGAGGAGCAACAAAGAGATTATAGGATATATTGTGATAATGTATCATCCATAGCATTGTCAAATAACCCCATATTTCATGGAAGGATCAAATACATTGCAATCAGGGATAACTTCATTTGAGAATTAGTTGAAAATAATGTCATAAATCATAGTATTTCAAGTCAGATTAATAACTAGCTTACATTTTTACTAACCCATTGTCTAAAGATACTTTCATGCACCTAAGAGGATGGTTCTTTATAATTTAAGTAGAAGTTATAATGAAGTTTTGAAGGCTAAGGAAAGTTCATCTAATCATGGTAGAAAGGTCAAAAATAAGGGGGAGTGTTAAAATATTATTTTTGACTCCCTACCTAACTGCTCCACCAACTTGAGAACTTGATAGTTGTAGGAATTAAATGTAGCCTTTGTAATTTTGAATTATGGATGACGTTTAGAGTTTGGGGGGAAATCTAGGGGTAGTGTGGTGAGCTATCAGATAGAGTTAGAAGGAGATAATTAGAATAGAAGGTAAAATAGAAAGAAGAGAGAGAAGTTAAAAAAGCACATCGCAATAATCTGTAGAAGAGAATGTGAAGCAAAAAATAGAGTAACCAAAAAAAGATGAGAACCATCCTCTAAGAGAATAGAATATGGGAATATTACGTTGCAAAGCAAAGAAAAAGGGGGTGCAACAACAATCCATATAAAGAAATAATGAGCAACAGTAGTTAAGGAAAGTCTTTTATTTTATATATGTTTTTTTGAGTCATTTCTATACATCTATAGTTGTGTATATATGTGATTTTAAGTGTTTATTGGTTCATTATCTTCCCTTCCCTTGTTTCAATTCTTGTTTTGTCTATTTGTTTCCCAACTGGGCCTTCACATTTGGTATACTTTTATTGCATATATTTTTAATTTCTCCCTTCCATAGCCATTAGAGCTATATGCATTTCCAACAAATTCACTATACTAGTAATTACATGAACCCTTCCAAGAGATTCTATGCAAGGGCATTGTTTTAGGCACTATGAATTTAGATATGAAAACATGAAAATTTAACATAAAAAAGAAAATCTATGATTGCAAAAATGGAAAATAATAATAGAGAGCCACATGACAAAGAAATAGTTTTATATGTAATAACTTATTTGAAGGTTAAGATAGGGCTTATAGCATAATTAGTATTAATAGTGTCCTTCTTTATTCAAGTAAATTTAAATAAATTTGAAGAGATGTATCCCTCTGTTAGTAAATTAATTTACAATTATATAGTGCTAAATTACTTTAATACATCTAACATCTTGTTGATTGGTTTGCTAAACTACTTCTTAAGTAGTCAAAACTAGCATAAGTTGAAGACATAAGTAGTTATAGAGATCCACATGACAAAGAAATAGTTTTATATGTAAGAATTTTTTTCAAGGTTAAGATAGGGATTATAGAGTATTTAGTATTAATAGTGTCCTTTTTTACTCAAGATAATTTAAATAAATTAGAATAGATGTATCCCCTAGTTAGGAAATTAATTTATAATTATTAATTCTAAATTAGTTTGATACATCTAACATCTTATTGACTGGTTTGCTAAACTACTTCTTAAGTAGTCAAAACTAGCATAAGTTGAAAACATAAAATTCAATGAATTCAACGAAAAGTATAACCAAGAATAAAATTAATAGTTTAAATGTTGAGATTTTCTTGTCACAATTCTTTCTTGGTTGAAAATTATGTATGCACTCTTTTAGAAATGGAAATTGGAATTGAAACAAATCTGTAGATGGATATTGACTATAAGTAAGATTGTTTTCTAAAAAGTCTATGTCACTTTTTAGAAGGAACAATCTTTAAAGTTATAGAATGATACTTGCAACTTAGGTATCCTTACACATTGGGAATGTGCCTAGAGGATGTTGTTAGGATAAAATAAAACACAAATTTATCCCCAAATTGCATACAAGAAAAACTATGAAACAAATAAATCTAACATATAGAAAATAATCATAAACATGCACCAAATAGGAGACACTAGATTTAACATGGTCCACCCAAGATGGGCTACATCCACCAAACTTGTCTAGTATATTATTTCCAGCAATACAAGGGAGAAACAAATACTGCAACAAAACTTGTTACATCTCTCTACCTTATATGCCTCCTCTCTATGTAAAATATGTTTCATCTTTCATCTCAACCATGTAATAATAAATTTTAGGGAAAAAACACCTAAAAATAAACTCTACTATCAGATCTAGAAATCTTTAATCAATGGCCCAAATTGACTATGAAATTACAATTTTACAAGGCAATTTTAATAAAAATTTTGCTTCAGGGGAATTTCCCCTGGACCCCCTACTAGGGGGATAGTCCCCTAGACCATTTAAGGGGGATAACCCCCCTTGCAACCCCCATCAATATTGTGGATACAAATAATGGGGTCCAAAACCCAGCTAAAAATAACATCAAATTTTTATCCTTTGATCCTGGAAGAAAATCAGGTTCCACACCTAAAAAATGTTTGTGTGAGATAGAATTTACCATATAATGTTATATATATAGATAAAGAGTTATTTATAAAAACCATATATTATGTCAAGGTTTCTGAATGTCATCATCTTTTGAGTAGTTTCCCCCTTTATGAATTATTCTAGATCATCATTATTTTTTCAAATCATTTTTTACATTTTCAATGCTTCCTATCTTTGTTACTATCATTTTTAGTTCATCTTCATGAGATTTCTATCTTTTTTAAATGTTGCACCAGATACTTTAAATTTGATGCACACATGTGCACACATAATACATGTAGAATACCTATGATTGGTGCTAGCATTATTTGAATACTGGTGGAAATTGCTGGGGTGAGTGAAGGTCCACCTGTTAAGGATGCAATCATGGTTACCACTTCAATATGTCAATTTACCCCATACTCAAGAGTCATTTGCTTAGCTAATAGCTTTGTAACAAAATAAATCTGAATGTAACATATAATTTGATGTTAATTTTTAATAGAAATAGATGTTAATTCCTATTTTTTAAAAACATGCATGGTTAATTATCTAGTATTTAGGTTTTTGTCTTTTCATATAGTGAATATGAGTCCAGTAGGATTCATTGACAAACTTCCTAAATTCTCTAGTTTCATTCATGTGGTAATAGAATAAGCATGAACTACATGGCTCATGGTTTTTGCTTTGGTGCAAGCTCTTAGGACATCAAGAGTTTCATCAATGGTAGGCTAGATAAAACCTACCTGATAACAACCAAAGAAAGAAATAAACCACTCACAATATGCAATTCATCCTGATCATGATGTTGATTGACTTGTAACATCTTTTAGATCAAAATGTATAATTTAGATATAAAATCTTAGTTGTCTTTAATTGATGGCTTTTAACATTATTTAAGTCAAAATTAGTCTTTTAATTGATAATTTTTAACATCTTTTAGATTATAATGTATCATCCAAATATAAATCTTATTTATCTTTAATGGATGATTTTTAACATCATTTAGATTAAAATATATTATTCAAATATACAATCTTATTTTCTTTTAAATCTCCTTGTGAAATATATAATTGATGATGGTTAATTACCACGTTATCTTTGGTATACTAGTCTAAAAATGTGTCCAAGTTAATTTTAAGTCATAGCCTTCAATTGTAAAATTGAAACTGCTACAATGAGTCAAGTCTAATTTGAAGGGGTCTAGGTTCTCTTTGGCTCTTAGTAGGGATAGATGCAAAATGCATCATTCAATTATATAATCTTATTTTCATTTAAATCTCTTTGGAAAATATATAATTGATGATTATCGATTACCTCTCAATCTTGGTATACCAATCTAGAGACATATCCAAGTTAATTTTAATTCATAGCCTTCAATTGAATATTCAAAATTATCATGGTGAGACAAGTATGCCTTGAAAAGGTGTAGGTTCTATGAGGCTCTTAGTAGGGATAGTAGATGACTAGTTTTAGTGGGATTTTATATAGTATATATAAATAGATAGGTAATACAATTATGGATTTGAGTATTAATTAGAGATAATAGAGGATATTAAGTATAACTGATCAGGATCTCTATAGGTAGAATGAACTATCTATCCTTTTTCTATAAAATTTTTGATGAGGTAGGAGCCTATGAATCCTATGGTAGTAGTGACGCATTCTCTCTCTATGGGTGCATCCACTTTATGTACTCATGTTGTTGGGGTTTTTCACACCATTTAACACTAGTGTTTTAGCAGATGGACAATGCCTAAAGAAGAATTGGGGGTAGGGGAAAGGAAATGTTTTCTTTGAACTTTGAAAGTAATTGAGATGAAATGATGCTTTATTATGAAATGCATTTCATACAATGATATTGGAAACAACTACAAGATAAATGGAAAAGTAACTTGATAGATGCCTTATTTAAGAGCATTATTAAATATAGAACTTTTAATTAGAATTAAGGGTACTTGGCTTGTAGGTTGTTTCATTCCCATGTTCGACGGAAAAATTATGGGCCAAGGATTTTACCATTTCATTAATGAAATGGATTCCCTAATCTATTACAAGTTTTAGTAGGAAACTAAACCTTGTAATAATGCGTTCATACAAAAAGCTTGACATTTAATCCATAAAATACTATTTTCATAGGGATTTTATTGATTCACTTAGTTATGTAGTATGTGGAAACCACAATATACATGTTACTTTCTAGTGTAGGTTGAAGTGTTCCCAAATTTTCTATCCCCAACTTTTCAAAGGGACTAAGTGGTAAATAAGACATGACTATGCCGATGAAGTCTTACTATTCCCATGTGATTGATAGATATCACATACTTTAAAATAACTAAAACAATCATTGAAAAGTGGTGGATAATGATAACTTACAATGAGGATCCTTCATGCCTTTATATGCCTAAACAAGTGACCTCCACATGCACTGTCAAGGAACTCTTCAATTAGGTTTTTTTCATTGTCTCATCTAATCACTCTTCAATATTTTTTGTCAAATCCTATGATTAGTTTTCATATTTAGTTTCTCCATGAATATGGGTACACGTAGGGTACCTAAAATTTTAGATTTAGTTTTAAATAACATGATAGATCCAAAAATATTTTTTTCAAACACCTACCTAGATATAGGTCTCTATGTGTAATGGAATTTGGATACCTTGATTTGGTATAATTCCTCTTAATATTTTCAGTATCACCATTAGGTAAATTAAACTCATTTAAATAATTCCATATATTTATATACTGATTAGGGATTACATCAATGGTTACAAGAAATATGCATGTCATCATAGGCTTGAGTAAGTACATATGTATCGATGTATTTCTTAACTAGAATTTCCACAATGTCAAACACATTATTGAAACAAACATCTCTTATCTTATTTTCAATGCATTTTAGAGTCAAGTGATCTATTACAACTATAATTTTTTTCCTTGGCAAATAGTTTGTAAACTTCTTCACAACAAAATTATAACCAAAGTTTGCTTCTTAGTTACTATAGAATTTACCTCAGCATTACTCATTTTTATTACTCCCAAAATATATTGGAATATTATTTCCATTTTCATCCCTTTCACTTAGAGTGATCCCAATTTCTTTAATGTAATGAAATTACTATATTATAAAAGTAGATTCATAACAATATATAGCAATTCAACAATGTTCATGAACTAATTAATAAGTTCTTGTAAATAAGAGTAGAATAGAGCATATAAAAAAAATCTAAGTG
This sequence comes from Torreya grandis, assembly GCA_037957365.1. NCBI lineage: Eukaryota > Viridiplantae > Streptophyta > Pinopsida > Cupressales > Taxaceae > Torreya > Torreya grandis. The sequence goes on from JARHVA010000429.1 coordinate 4,932,764, forward strand.
AAATGAAGAGAAAAATATTTTAATATATAATTGAGATGCTTTGAGGGAGCAATCTTTAAACATTATTGCAATAAGAAAAAATTTAGGATATATGATTATTTATTACTCTTAACATTACCTCTTATATATACCCTAATATGGAACCACACTATTTTCATCTTTGCATATAATCTATCTAAGCTCTCATTTAGAGTGTTTTTCCACATACATCTTGGCATCTAGATTAGATGTACTTGGATCCTTTTCAAGTTGTCAAAACAGATTATGCTAATCTTTATCCTACTCCCATTTTGATCTTGCTTCATCCACCTAATCCACCTTCAACATGGATATGGTGAATGAACAACATAGACTCTATGTTTTCATCCCTTGTAGAGAGCACATATGCCACTATAATCTCTTTACCTTATTTTTACATGATCTCAAATAATACCATAAAAGGTTATAGATCCTTTTTTGCTACTTTTTTGATGATAACCTCTATTCCAAGAAATATATTATTTTTTCATGATCTGGCTTTATCTAGAAAGCTTTTCCCATCAGAAAAGGCCTCCATTTCTTAATTTCATGAATAATAACCAATCTTTCCTTCTCATAAATTATTTTACATAAATTATTACCTTTGAGTTTATGACTTTCAACAATAATGGGCCTACATTCTTGCATGACAATTGTGCCTATATGATCCAAAACTCAAAAGATTTGGTTGAAAGATAATTAAAGAAATAATAACAACATAATTTAAATAATGCTATCTCTGAGAAGAGATGTTTTATTGATCAAATTTGTAGACCCAAACATATGCCTATCTCTGAGAAGAGATGTCTAATTTCCATTTTAAGTTACACATTAATTTATAAATGTTTTGAAGGTGGTATGAGGATGTGGAAGGTCACCAATTTTGAGAGAGATTGAGTGGTTCAACTTCCATGATTTACAACAATATAGAATTCAAGGAATTACTATTTTTAGAAATTTACTATTTTTAGACTATACTACTAAAATTGAAACTTGGGGCACTTCCATTGGGTTTTCATATGTAAAAATTCATTGAGAAAATATCCATTCCATCTCATGACATTTCCCTCATTATTAGCTTTCCATTGATTCAAACGGTGACTCAATTGGAGCTACAGTGCAAAAGTTATGGCTCCCAAAAATTTTGTCATCAGTTGTGGTGGACCCATCACCTGAATTGTTTCCCAGATCATTCCTCACTCCTTGAGAAGAAATGGTCCCCATTACATCAATATTTGTCATCAAGTGTGGCAATTGTATTTTGATTTGATTCCTGATGCATACTTGAAATGGATTATGTTTTATGGAACTGTGCAGGGCTCGATTGTTCACTATTTCTACCTGACCATCAGTCTATGGATGGAAGGCCATGAACTTCTTCAGCTTGGTATCTATTTTCTTCTATTGTTGTGTTGTTTATGTAGTTACGGATGCAACATCGACCCTTTTATATTCTTGTGGCTTGACCACCATGAGAACAAATTTCTTGGCACTAATCAAAGAGATATATGTAGACGGCGGTACCTCTAGTACCCTATAGCATCATGTTCCAAGAGTGAGATTGATCCTTCAAGTTCTTGATTCATATATGCTATATCGATCATTCATGAATGGTTGACCAAAGAGTATATCACAAACATATAGATTGACCATATCACATAAGACCTCATCTTGGAAAGTTTTTATTGCATATGAGAGAAGACATTGGTGGGTGACATGGAGGTTTCTCCCTGGACTCAACCATCCAATACTATATGGCTTTGGGTGAGGCTTCATCGATAGATTTAGGATTTTCACATTAGCAGAGATTAAATTCTTTTGACTTCTACTATCAAGAATGAAACACAGAGGCTTACCTTTCACCCATAATTTAGAGTGAAACAACCTTTCCTTGTCATCTAGCCTCTCCTTATGGGTCTGTGATGAAGCAACAATGGCTTCAAGCTTAGCATCTATAATCTCTTCTTCAACCTCTTCAACTATAGGGTCTGTATGAGGTAGAGTAGTGGATGTTGAGGATTGTGACTCAGAAAGTAGGGACTTGATGGCTCGACATTCTTATTTAGAGTGAGTTCCAGATTTGTGATAATCACACCACTTCCCAGTCTTTTCTTCCTTTTGCTTCCAATTTTGGCCTTGTCTTTGAACTTCTTTGTCACTTTTCCATTTTGAAGGTTGACTCTTCATATTCATTCTTCCATGCTTCTGTTCAATCTTCACTACAAACTTGTATGCCTCACTAAGGTTTTCCAAATTGAAGAGTTTCATTTCTCACCATATGTACCATTGTAGTCCACCATGATATTTGATAAACTTGTGTTTCTCACTTTCTTGGATGCCTAATCTTGTAGATAGAGAATGAAAAATGTTAGTGTAATCTTGAACAGACTATTCCTTACGTTGGTGAAGTTATTGCCACTCTATATATAGATCATCATATGATCCAATGGGGTAGTATTCTTCCTTTATAGCTTCTATGAAATCATCCTAGGTAGGTTCCACCTCAATTCTAATATCATCTGCACTAATCCCACTAATATTTGATAGGCAATGATGCTTTCAAAAGAGCAAAAGTGATCTTCTCTTTACTGGTGAATTTATTTATAGAAAAATAAGATGACAATTGATCCAACCAATTTTCTAATACATCAGCATTGATTTTTCCTTCAAATGTAGGGATATCAAAATTCACCTAAACCTTGAAGGGTGTTGGGCCACTGAAAGGATGTGGGGGTGTAGATGAGGAGCCAGAATTTTTGATCGAGATTTGTTGGAGAATTTGAGTGAATTTTTGTAGCATCTTCACTTGCTACTTTTAGAGGGATTAATTCACCATTTCCTTGAAAGGATCAGATGTCTCGGTGTTGTCTTCCATTTTAAGTCATTTGGAGCAAATAGGTGGATAGTCTGTTGGTTCTATTTTTCACCCAAGCTTCCTATAATCTAACCTCATCCTTGAGATCATACACTCTAAAGACAAATCAATCTGATACTACTGATCCAAAACTCAAAAGATTTGGTTGAAAGATAATTGAAGAAATAAGAACACAATTCAAATAATGCTATCTCTGAGAAGAGATGTTTTATTGATCAAATTTGCAGACTCGAACATATGCCTATCTCTAAGAAGAGATGTCTAATTTAGACATGTTTTTAAGGTGGGAGGAGGATTTTGAAGGTCACCAATCTTGAGGGATATCGAGTGGTTTGACTTCCACGATTTACAATAATACATAGTTTGAGGAATTACTATTTTTAGAAATTTACTATTTTTAGACTGCACTACTAAAATTGAAATTTGGGGCACTTCCATTGGGTTTTAAGGGGTCAAAATTAATTGAGAGAAGATCCATGCCATATCATGATGTTCCCCTCATTATTATCTTTCCAATGGTTCAAATGGCGAGTCAATTAGAGCTATAATGCAAAAGTTATGGCTCCCAGAACTTTTGTCATCAATTGGGGTAGACCCGTCACCCAAATTATTGCCTGAATTGTTGCCCAGATCATTATTTATTACTCTTAACATTACCTCTTATATATACCCTAACATGTAACAAAACTATTTTAATATTTGCATATAATATATCTAAGCTCTCATTTAGAGATTTTTTCCACAGACATCTTGGCATCTAGATTAGATGTACTTGGATCCTTTTCAAGGTGTCAAAAGAGATTATGCTAATCTTTATCCTTCTCCCATTTTAATCTTGCTTTAACCACCCAATACACCTTCAACATGGATATGGTGAATGAACAACATATACTCTATGTTTTCATCCCTCGTAGAGAGCACATATGCCACTATAATCTCTCTCCCTTATTTTTACATGATCTCAAATAATACCATAGAAGGTTATAGATCCATTTTTGCTACTTTTTTGATGATAACCTCTATTCCAAGAAACATTTTATTTTTTCATGATCTGGCTTTAGCTGGAAATATTTTCCCATCAAATAAGGCCTCCATTTCTTAATTTCATGAAGAATAACCAACATTTCCTTCTCATAAATTATTTTAAATAAATTATTACCCTTGAGTTTGTGACTTTCAACAATAATGGGCCTACATTATTTCATGAGAAGTGTAGCTATACCATTCCATGAAGTATTACAATCCACAATGAAAGTTTTGATGAAACTAGGTATGGTAAGGATGGGTGTGGTGCAAATGGCATCCTTAATATTTTCAAATATGTTTAGAAGGATTCATTTTTAAATAGAGTTGTGAGTGATGATGCTATGTTTCCATTTTTTTTTACAAATTCATTGTATTATCTTGTAAGTCCTAAGAATCCTCATAGGTTCTTGAGCATTTTAGGAACTTAATATTCTACCATGGCCTTGATATTATTGGGATCCACCTTCACTCCTTCATGAAAGATAATGTGTACACCTATTTGACTTTAAAAGTACACCTTGATGTGACAATATATCTTGCAAAAGATATGGCTTTTGATCTAAGAATTCATTTGATATCTTTTCAAATAAAATAATATCTAAAAGATCTCCATGTAGTAGTAATATATGATAGCCTCATAGAAAAAAAATTCAAATTTTTAAGGTTTGAAGTTAACCATCTAAAGGAAGAAAATTATATTTTAATTTTATTTTCACTACTTTTATAATTTTAAAGATTTAGGTTTTTTATCTGGGTGTGGATTGTAGTTACAAGTCACGCTTGATCTTTATTGAAACATGTAGATAATAAGGGACATTTAGTTGGCCCATCTGATCTTGCAAGTAAATGTTACTAAAAATAACAAGTTTAAAATTGCTAAAAATAATTTCATTTAAGTCTAGGATTATAGTTTTTTTGATATGATTTTAGTTGTCCATGATAACTCTATTTTTGAGTTATGATTTATTTAAATAATTATGCATTGTTTAAAATAAATAAAAAATATATATAATTCTTTTTGTTGTTCAAGAATTTTTTTCTATGAATTTATTGTGTGTTTTGAAGTCATCACCAATAACATCTTTACATTTTAAGAAAAAATATGTAGGGAAAGATTCAAGGTATTTCACCTTATATGCTTCATTAGTAATATTCCAAGTGCCATAATATAACTATTCCATATAATAGATATATTTTTTAAGTATAATCATATCACATAGTTGAGATTTTATAAATTTAGCCTTATTGATCACTTGATCATTATCTAAGGTTCCTACAAATTCTAAAATAAAATCATTACATAGGGCTATAACAGACTAGTCATGTTTATCAGTATATTTTTTGATAGGTTTAAGAATATGATCCCACCATAATTTTTTACTTCCAATAAATCCATTTTCAATCCTTTCAACAATAGTTCTATGATCTTTCTTATAATTGAGGATTTGGGATTTGATAATTCTAATATTGCATGAATCATTTATTTTCTTTTTATTATAGGCTCACATTTTATTTTCCATATAAATGGTTGAATATTTAGAGTTCTCATTTGTCCTTTCAGTGGAGTCATAGCAGATCCTTATTAGGGAGTGTAAATGGATTCACCATTTTAAATGTCTATCTTTTCCATTTCTATTCTAAATATCTGATTAGATGTGGATGTCAGATCAGGAAAAATTCTAGCTTTATACATATTAAAGAATCTATGGAGTTGTTGAACTTAAGACCAAGTAATAGGAGTATAGGTAAAGGGACTAAAATTTTGAGGTTATTTATAAGACTCTAGTTCGATAAAAGGTCCATACTCATTTTTGGTAGGTGTCTTTGAAGATGATTGAAATGATAATTTTATAGAGAATATGAGGGATCCTATTTATAAGGAAGACATATTTATTATTTTTCTTGAAAGACTAGTTATTTGAGAGGTAAGTGTTTTTAACCCTTGGACTTGAGCCTTTTGTGAGTTTAAGATATTATGACTAGTAGACTAGATATCATCAAACTTAGGAACTTGGATATGGAACTCTATGCTATTATCATTCACTCTAGTATCTAATTAACTTTGGCCTTTTATAACCTTTGTCTTGTAATTCATAACTTTATCTAATTTTTTATCAACTACAAAAATTTAAAACTCAATTTTTTGATTTATGGCTAACAGCATGAATTTATATATAACTTCAAGTTGATAAAAGGCTTCAGTGATCTACCCTTTATGATATAATTCAATGGACTTAAGAATTTTTTAGGCTTGATTAAAATATTTTTGGATATCAAATATTCTATCATTCAAACATTTGGTAGCCAAGTTATTCCAGTTCGCCATCTTAACTTCAAGAGTTTGGCCCATATTTTTATCTTTATCTTAATTATATCATTTGAGACCTTTTCTTTCCATCAAAAGTATATTGGATAAAATTATACAGTTTTGGGAAGACCATTTTAGTATAAGAGTCATTGCCCAAAGGTGATTTTCCAAACATGTTCCTTTTCAAAAAATCTCTATTCCATATGTACAAGCTTTGGATTATCCAATAATTGATTTATTTTTATAAATGTTAAGGCTTTATGATCAATATTAGAATATTATATAGATGCCATACTGATGGTATTTTAGGATCAATCTATAATCTTATAACAATCAATACAAAATATTGAATCAACCTGTGGATCATGTACTTTGTTCAGATGAGAACAAATATGATTAGATGATGAGGGATGAACAAATTTTATCTAACCTTTTGGGTCTAGTTGGTTAAATATAATAACAGATTTATCATGGATATCCTTAATAGAGGATGAAAAATAAAAACTTTCTTGGCTTTCGAATAAAATATGTATTAACAATCCATTTTTGAGGAGTTTTCAATTCAAACCATGAAATATATTTAACATGAACAATTTGACTATTTTCATTAGCTCTAAACACCACACTTTTTCCTTGGTAATATCCATCCTTAAAAAAATGATTTATAGTATTAGTGATTCTATATATAATTTTATATTGGATGGCTAAGGGACATGATCCTTTAATCATTTATGAACACTATGTTTGGAGAAAAATATTTAATACTTTTGTTCAAGTGATTTTATTTATGAATGGCCACTAGATAATTAGGATAATATACAAAATATATAGGACCATCATGTAGGCTAGTTTGGATAGTAGCTTGGAAATAACTAGAAAATGAGGTATGTTGAATATCAATAACACAAGTCATAAGGCTGACATTCAATCCTTTTCAAAATAAATGATAAACACCAACAAACACAACACTGATATGAAGAAACTTATATTTATACTGACCTTTTAACTGGTGAATATATTTTTCATATATAAATTGTAAATGATACTTATATTCATCATTCTGAGTAAATTTTAACACATTTTCATATATCTTGATATTTGCTTTAGCCATAGACTAAAAGGGAGAAAGTTTATCATATACTTCATTAGGTTTTCAATATGGTAACTTCCATTTAGGATTGGGATTTATTTCATCAATTCCAACATGAACTTCATTTAATGAAAATAATGAGCCTAAAGAGATATTATAGAGATCTATGACATCATAAGTACTTGGATTATTGGAGACTATTTAGTTATAAAGATCTATATTGCTAATTATCATTGCTACTATGATAAACCATGCCTTCAAAATACCATTTCCTTCATTTTTGTCATCAATAATTAATAGATCATGCTAGAACAATATGAACCAAAATAACAAGAGAATTTTAGAAAATATCACACTAATAATTTATTTAAAGTTGGAACTTGCATATTTAAAGGACTTGGTAACTCATGATACATAAATATGACTTCTATACCATTACAGAGAAAATTAATTACAGAGGGAACTAATTGCAAAGGAAACTCATAGACAAATAAGGATAGATATAGAATACACATTTTTTATTTGTGCTTTTTGATCAAAAATGGCAAGAAAAGAGTATATAATTAGTCTTATTAGATAGGACTGGACTTAACTTAACTTAGATCTAAATTTAATTGCCCATAACATAAAGGATCTCCTCTTTTTATAGGATGAAAGAGGGAGATCAATGATTCTTAGTAATATTCAATATCAATGAACAAAGCAAAAGACATACAAATAATGTAATTATGGGCTCACTACCCTCATATGGTATTATAGTGGGTTTAAAATTAGGATGAAAATTGAAGATAAAATTATGGAAATTTTCCTAAATTTCATTTTTTTAAAAACCTATTTTTTAGAATAAGTATTTTTGAAAAGAAAGATGGCAAGAAGAGGAGCATATACTCAGACAAATATGAATATCCAAGAGCTACAAAGGATATTGGAAGAGCTTACTAGAATTATTGCACTTTAGAGAAGAGAAGGAAAATATAATATGACACAAATGAAGAAAAAGAGAATGAACTAGAGATTCAGTAAGAGAAGGAAGAACAAGAGGAGCCATAGTTATTTTCAAAAATTCTATCTAGGGTGTTAAAAGGAAATAATACAGGAATACAAGTTGAATCATTAGATTATGGAGGTGGGTAAGTGTAAAGATTTAATGAGCCAAAAAGGGTTCTCAAGTGGACATTTATTTTTGAAAAGTGATAAATCTCAACTTCTATAGATTATTTGAGATGGCTACACTTAAAATTTGAAGATGATATAACAATATGAATTGTAGCATTTAAATTCTAGTTTCTAAATTACTATTTCTTTTAAAAAATGATCAAGTAAAAGTAAGTCAAATATCTAAAATTTGAATTTAAACTCTTATTTTTTCATAATTTGAAAAATAGTCAAGTATAAGTAGGTCAAATATCTAAAATTTGAAGATGAACTCTTATTTTTTCATAAAAATAGAGTAGATAACCGGTCACGCAGCACCTCATTTTTTGAGTGTCATCGAGTATTGTTTGAAACCCTTTGGTGGAAATTTAGATAAGAACATCTAGTTTATCTCTCTCTCTCTCTCTCTCTCTCTCTCTCTCTCTCTCTCTCTCTCTCTCTCTCTCTCTCTCTCTCTCTCTCTCTCTCTCTCTCTCTCTCTCTCTCTCTCTCTCTCTCTCTCTCTCTCTCTCTCTCTCCCTCACACACACACACACACACACACACACACACACACACACACACACACACACACACACACACACACACATTATATTTTTAATGAATATTTATTTTTTGTTAAATTTTACAAGTAAATAGACCCTAAAATTTGATATAAAAAAAATGGGTAGCCCACCATGCACCCCCCAAACTACCTTAAAAAAATAGTTCTTTTTTGTGTGTATAGAATTAGGTTTAGTTTGTGACCATATATATATTTTTTCATCTATATGAATGAAAAAAATATAGACATTTATATTTGTGGCATATAGTGGTATATAAAACCATACATAGAAATTAACATAGATAAAAAAACTTAAAATAGTCAAAAAAGTAAAAATATGTATATTTGGAAAGATGAGTGTGTTCAAAATCATAGTATTAGTTTTAGAAAATGTTTCAATGAAATTCATATATTTTATGGTGACAAAAGTTGGGTGTTAATTATAAACTTATTCAAGGTATAAGATGATTGAGAGGGGGGAGGGGTGAATCAGTCAACCAATATTTCACTTTCTGATCACTTATCATTTATTCATTGGCATTCATGAATCAACACAACAAGCATATGCAACTAGATTACCATCAAATCAAGGAGACCACATACAAAGCATGAATAAGAGAAGCACATCATAACATAATATATAATGTGGGAAACCCGCATGGGCAATAAAACCCACTCTCAAGCCTAAAAACACATGATATACTTGTCCTACAAGGTATTACAAACATGATGCTTTAGTATAATGCCCATTCCACAAGGATCACCTACCCCTAGGATGGTCAAGTCCATCTAACCTGCATTTAATAAAATATCAATTCCACAAGGAGCATCTATCCTTAAGATGGTCAAGTTTATCTAATCAAACTTTAGTGAAACACCTATTCTACAAGGAGCACCTTCCCCTCTGATGGTCAAGTATTTTTTACCATAATTTAGTGAAACACCTATTCCACAAGGAACACCTACCCCTAGGATGGTCAAGTCCTTCTGACCAAGATTTAGTAAAACACCTATTCCACAAGGAGCACTTGCTCCTAGGATGGTAAAGTCCTTTTAACCTATATGTTGAGCATCCTCCCAACACCTATGATATGAACATATCCTGATCATTGATTGCCGACCAATCTAATGGAGACACCATATAGACACAACCCTTCACTTCTTTACACACTCACAAACATCCAAAACCACCTTTTGGATCACTATATACTTCTCAACAAAAAAATTGTCACAACTTAGCAACATGACCAAAGGGTTATTTACTCAATCCACACTCTAATCTACCTCTCAAATCAACCACCAAGATCACACAGACATCAGCTATACTTCACTCACACTCAAGGCATCCAAAACATCCTTTTAGATCATTCTAGACCTCCTCATTCATCCTCAATATTCAAACCTATAAGAGCACTATTCTGACATCAAAAATATGACATATAATAAATAGACACAGTCATCAACTTGCTCTATTCTATAACCCATCCACTAGGCATCCACCCTTTCTTCTTTCCTTTTATCTACAACTCTCACATACACCTCTTCTATCAAATACATAAATCACCACCTTTGATTTCACCTTTTATATATCCATTAATAATATCATGTTCATAACCTTCCTTGTCAACCATAACACATGCCTTAACTCTTAAGGAATCTACATAGGTCACCTTTAAGAAGTACCCTCTTTGAAATAGGCCTAAGTGTTCTTTTCGGTCCTATTGAGACCCATTCATCTCTTTGACATTTATATGCAAAAAATTAGAACACAAGAATACTTTAAAATTACATAGACCCATGTCATGTGATCTATAGGTCAACTTTAAGTGACAACATCCATCAAAACACCCTTCTACAACATAATTAACCCAAACATCATTCTGTACATATGATCACCAAGAAGGAACATAGAGTCAACTTATAAGCCTTTAAACATATAGAATCTAGATATTCAATCCTCCATAATATACACAGATGATATTCATTAAGTTTACAACATGATCCAACACTTATTTCATCTTAAAACATTTAAATACCATCAATAACAACTCAATTACCATCTTGAGTTACTTAGAGAGCATGAACACATATACATTCAAATTTGGATCTCCATATCTTTGAATATAAAAATAATAAAATATTATAACTAGGTTCTCTAGATGCAATATGAAGTCATATACAACTTTTCCTTTTACACCATGATCAATTTTTGCATAAACCAAAAGTTATAGCACAAAACTTGTAGACTGGTCTTCCCTTGCAAATTTGAATATTTGAATTCCAATGGTCACAAACCAACTATTAAACTTTGAACACTTTGTCAACATCCCATGCCCTCTCATACCTTTAGAAAATATTCACCATCGATATTCCTCAAAAGTATCCTGGTCTTTAACTTTGCTCGCTATCAACCATCAATAAATTGACATCATCTCACTGCTTCCTGATAATTTGGAACAAATGTGCTTCATTGATCTCTTCAGATCAACTAAGTATTTATCTTAAAATGTTCATTATTAGATATTGATAAAAAATCCCATGATTATGACACTTGGCACCCTTACATTCCTTCTAAATAATTTACTATCAGTTCATGCACTTGTGCCACTTGGTAATCCTACATGATTTATTAATTCTTTGACTTGTCTCATACTATTGATCTTCATAAGTATGAACCACCACTCATTATTGATCTTCTATCAGATTAGTGAGCTTCTATAACTTGTCACCAACATATGAAACCTTTGACATGTTGACTTCATATACACCATTGATCTCAATATGTATGATTAAGAACTCACCATTGGATATTCTAGACGAATGACCTCAAACTTCAAGTGATTAAACTTGACATTCTCTGGACTATCATAATCTATTAGAACAACTTTAAATTTTTATAACTTGATCTATAAATCACTTCAAGACTCAAAAATTTTAGGGTAGCTTCTTTGAACTATAGACAACATCTCCATGAAAACCTTTAACATCAGTTATCTTTTCAAGTACTTGCATTAAATTTATAAAAGTTTTAGTTCATTCATATCTCCATGACCTACAATGATGGTATGGCTAAGTATCAAAATTTATTAAATTTTGGTCTGAGAGGCCAAATTTTAACCCACATATATTTACATGCACTCAAATTCATGACCTAACATTTGAACCATAGGGGCTTGGGACTGATGTTATCATACCCATATGACCAACTTCTTTTGACTCATCCATATGTGGCAATGGCGATGTCAGCAAACTACCTACTCAAATTTTTCTACCATAGAACCAATTATGCCTAAATGAACATAACGAAGAACCATATGAATACCATGCATTCCCATAAAAACTTCAAGCACTCTTCACATCCCATAAAACCTCTTAAACATTATCTAATCATTCATAACATTCATAAACATCCTTTCCAAGCATATAATAAAGATCTATACTTACATACAAGGCTACCAAGCCTATGCCAACAAACTATTCATATGCTTGTCTTCTCTCATTGACCTGAAACCACATCAACATAATATATATAATATGATAACCCTAAAATAATACTTGCCTTATCTCATATACATCCAAATCCTAACTTTCACAACTTAGGCTCAAACTCATCATCATCGTGACATCACCACATTGTCATTACCATTGACATCAATGCACACATGACATCAATGACAACACGTTCCAATAATTTCCCCCTTTTTAATTGATGGAAAAGTCTTATTTTCCTTCTCCCCCTTTTCAATTAATGAAAAATTGGACTAAATAGCCACCAAGCTCCTCTTAACATCATGAATGTATTCAAATAAACTTCTAGGTACTTAGGATACTTACGTACCTTATATGAAACAATTGCTCCCCCTTTTGACATACACCAATCTAAACTTTGGCTACTCTAATCCTTGGACCTATTAACCTACACAAATCATAATCTCCCTTTGCTTATGCATGAATATTTAATACATTTTATCAATGATTGGAATATCTCACAAATGCTTCTCCTTATATCATGCATGGATCCGCAAGTCACTCAAACTATCTAAGATAGCTCCCCCTAACTCAATTCATACCACCTTGTATTTATCAACCATGCACCATGACAACACTCTTCTTTCATCATGTACTACTATTAATGAGGACTAAACACACACTAACACCAAAAACTAATTGAGCTCACCTTCATAATATTGGTAGGGACTCCCCCTAATATCTCTGAGCCATTGCACCTCTTGAGCATCTTTAAATATCTACACACTATGAAGAACCACCACACATGATTACTAGCCTTATCTCTCAAGCCACCTCAAGGACCACCAACAAAAATTCATGCAACTAAACCTACAATAAACTCCTCTACTATAATCCTTTTTGATTCCTAGACCTGATATTCTAAATAATCTATCTTCACCTTTGATCATGCAAAATTATCAAGCCATTTGAGCTAGCTCCTCCTAACTCCATGCTCCTCCTTATACCAACCTAAAAGACTCTCCCTTGATCTTCATATCCAAATCTTAGCTATAAAACTTTTGAAAACACCTTAATGGCCTCAACAACATGAAAATATCAAAATCAGAACACTAGACTACTTTGGGTATTAAAACAACACCACTCCTCTTTCATACTCTCACTTGCAAGCCACCTTCAAGAATACCAATAGGTCTTCAAGCCACACACTAAAACTTGTAGAGCCCACAAATTTTAATAGACACATCTTCATAACTTGAAACTTCATATTTAGAGCACTCTCATATGCCCCCTTAAGCACACCAATTTTCATCACCTAGCTCATCATCTATAACATATTTACTTCACAAACTTACTAGCTAATTAGGCCTCCATCTTCATAAAATCATTAATAATTGAATAACACAAAACTTTATATCTATATGAATATTGATTTGGAAACCCATTTAGCCAATTCGACATATTAAGAATCCTCAAACCTCAATTCATAAGGCAAACCAATTTTCTAGCATAGCCCAAAAGTCTAGAATCTTAAAAAAAATAGGGTCAACAAACCTACTTTTGGTCAATGACCACCTCTAAAACTTGTTACACACTTGGAGATAACCATCAAACAATTCTAGACAAAGATTTTAAAATTCACACATTTGGGAACCTTGACTTCCTATACCATGGCTTTGATCTGCAATAAGAAAGATAGACCTGGGAGCACACAAAAACAAATCCTCTTTTGCCACCTGGAAACCTTCAATCTAACCATGTAGATTGAGAACACCCTTGCAATACCATATGCTTCTTCAAACTAAGAAATGTCTTCATGAATCACAAAAAATACATCTCTACTTCACAAAGACCTAGAATAGAGGAGCATATTGGTCTTCATCACAAAACTAAAGAACCTTCTTCCTCTTCATTTTCTTGACTGAAACAACTTGCTTGGCATCTATCTCTTCTTTGGATTCCTTGACAATGCATGATGAAAACACAGGTTCTTGTCATATATATTCAATTAACACCTTCTCCTCTTTGAAATTTGATAATAAAAACTCTTGGAAATCATGAAACTCCCTCTTACCTAAAAATTCTTCACTTATAACAAATAAACCATTAGATCGAGATCCTTCTTAGACTCTCCTTGGCATTGAATGGTATAATTGACTTGATTATTGGATCATCCACGTTCTTCTCCATTTGGATTGATATCAAGCTTCATTGGCACTCTTGAGACACTTCCAAAATTGATTTATTTTCTATAGTATTAGAAGTTTGATCCTTGAATTCAATGTGACTATCCTTCACTACCTTAGGTCTCCAAATCATGTTTTTAATTTTGATATGAATTCTAGGAGTCTCTCCCTTCTTTAGATGACTTGAGAGATTATAAAACCTACTAGGACAAAGTCTAACAATATAACCTTTCTTATCACAAATGAAATAGATAACATCATTTGTACCTTTTGATAGATTTGATTTGTGATCAATCTTTGGCCAAAAAATCCTTCTATCATAGCTTCATGAATGTCCATACTCAATTGAATTCCTTCTATAGTCCTTATCTCAATAAACATACTTATTACATGTATAACAATGACCATGGAATAAACTAGCATACCTTAAAGCATTTGGCTGTCTAATAGACATTCTTGCATTACTTTCAAAGCTTGCATTCTTCTTAGCTTGCTCAAGATTTTCATGTTCCTTTTATAGCTTGTGCAACTTGTGTATGATTTATTCATGCTCAATTATCAAGGAATAAGGATTAGTCTTCAACTCATCATTCTCACCTTAATTTTAAATCACCTTTGTATTGACTTCTTCTAACTGAGTCTTGAGATATATGCACTCTTCTTATCTTGATTTTAGGCTACCATTTGAAACGTCTAATTGAATTCTAATATCTTTGATGAGATCCTTATCCTCCTTGGATTATTTATCCATGTCATCCTTCAATATATATTTTTTCTCTTCAAGAGACTTGATCATCTATTGATACTTCTTTTCATCTCTCTTGGTCTTGCCAAACAAACTTCCCTCAATAGAACTAACTTGTGCTTCAATACCTTTGATCACATACCTCATCTTGTGATTCTTCTTCGTCACTATCATATAAAACTTCTTCTTCTCCACTGTCATGGAAAAATTCTTCATCATACATGATGTCCTTTTCTTTTGAACAACTTTATTCTTTTAAACTCAAATTTACTTTGGCATCTTCTAGATGAACCTTGAGATTATTGATAACTTTTTCATCCTCTTTGGCATATTTATTCAAAGTACATATTTTGTATTCAAGTGACTTGATCACAACCTTCCACTTTTGATTCTATTTCTTCAACTGCTTAGCCATCTTATGTTATTTGGGATCTCCTTCAAGTTGTTTAAGCTTCCTTCAAATTACTATCTATGATACTAATTATTGGAGGTAAAAAATGAATAAGAGGAGGGGGTGAATAAATCAACTAATCTTTAACTTTATGATCACTTATCATTCATTAATTGACATTCATGAATAAAAAAAACAAGTATATGTAACTAGATTACCATCAAAATAAAGAGGCCACATATAAAACATGAATAACAAAAGCACATCATAACACAACATCTAATGTCAGAAACCCTCTTGGGCAATAAAACCCATTTTAAATCCTACAAACACATGGAATACTTTTCATATAAGGTATTAAAACATGATACTTTATTGGAACACCCATTCCATATGGAGAACCTACCCTTAGGATCCTCAAGTCCTTCTAGCTTGAATTTAGTGAAACACATGTTCCATAAGGAGCACCTTCCCTTAGGATGGTCAAGTCCTTCTGAAAATAATTTAGTGAAACACCTATTCCACAAGGATCACCTGACCCTAGGATGGTCAAGTCCTTCTAACCAAACTTTAGTGAAACACCTATTCCATAAGGAACACCTACCCTTAGAATGCTCAAGTCCTTCTAACTATGCTTTAGTGAAACACATGTTCCACAAGGAGCACCTACCCCTAGGATGGTCAAGTCCTTATAACCTAGATGTTGAGCACCCTCCCAACACCTATGACTCTTGATCATTGATTTTCTACCAATCTAATGGAGACACCCTATAAACACAACCCCTTTCACTTCTTTACACACTCACAAACATACAAAACCACTTTTTGGATCACTCTATACTTCTCAGTAACAACTTCGTCATAAAATAAAAAACATGACCAAATGGTCATACATATAGTCCACACTCTAATTTGCCTCTCAAATCAACCACCAAGCTCACATAGACATCATTTATCCTTCACTCACACTCAAGATATCAAAAATATCCTTTTAGATCACTATAGACCTCTTTGCTCATCTTCAATATTCAAACCTATAAGGGCACTATTATTACATCAAAAATATGACCTATAGGTCATACACATAGTTATCAACATACTCTACTCTACAACCTATCCGCTGGGTACCCACCCTTTCTTCTTTCCTTCACTTTGTAATGCTCACATACACCTCTTCTCTCAAGTCTAGAAATCACTACCTTTGATTTCACCTTTTCTAGAGCCATCAATAGTATCATGTTCAAAAATGGTCACCATTAAGTAGTACCATCTTTCAAATAGGCCCAAGTATCATTTTAGGTCTTATGGAGACCCATTCACTTATTTGACACTTCTTTAAGAAAACTTAGAACACAATAACACTTTAACAATACATAGAATCATGAAACATTATCTATAGGTCTCCCTTAACTGTTAAATCCATCACAACACCCTCTTTCTATAGCACAATTAGCCTAAACATCATTATGTACATATGATCACCAAGAACAAATACATAGTCAACTTCTAAACCTTTGTTCATATACAATATGGATTGGTCAAACCTCCATAATCCACACAAATGATCCTCATGAGGTTTACAACATGATCTAAGACTTCATTCATTTTAAAACATTAGAATACCATCAATAACAACTCAATTACACTTATTGGGTTACTTGAAGAGCATGAACACATACACAATCAAATTTAGAGATCCATATCTCTAATTGTATAAATAATTAGATATTATAACTAGGTTCTTTGGATGCACCATGAATTCCTCTAAATATTTACCTTTCACACCATGATTAAATTCTAAATAAATCAAAAGTTATATAATAAAAAATATATATTAGTCTTCCATCACAATTTCAAATATTTGAACTCCAACAGTCACTAAGGAACTATTAAACTTTGAACACTTTATCATCATCTCATGCCTTGTCATAGATTTAATAAATACACATCATCTATCTTCCTCAAAAATATCTTGGTCTTTAAATTTTATTACTATTAAACATCAAACACTTGACATCATCTTGCTGCTTCTTGATAATTTGGAACAAATGTGCTCCATCGATCTCCTCGAATCAATGAGGTCTTTATCTTGCAATGCTCACTATTATATCTTGATAAAAATTCTTAAAATTATGACACTTGGAACCCTTATGTTCATTTTAAAAACTTCACTATAAGTCCATACATTTATGCCACTTTGCATTCCTTTATGCTTTGTTAACTCTTTGATTTTTTTCGCACCGTTGATCTTCATAAGTATGAACTACCACTCATCGTTGATCTTCTGTCAAATTAGTGAGCTTGTGACACTTGTCACTAGTGCGTAAAACCTTTGACATGTTGAAATCATATTCACTATTGATCTCAATATGTATGATTAAGTATTCGATATTGGATGTTCTATACCAATGGCCTCAAACTTGAATGTGATTAAACTTGATGGTCTTTGGCCCATCATAGTCTAATAGAGAAACTTTGGAGCTTTATAACTTGAGATAGAAATCACTTCAAGACTCCAAATTTTTAGGGTAACTTCTTATAAATATAGATAACATCTCTATGAAAACCATTGAACATATTTGTATTTTTGAGTACCTACATTAAATTCATAATATTAGTGGTTCATTCATATCTGCATGACGTGCAGTGACGGTCTAGCTAAGTATCAAAACTTACTAAACTTCTATCTGAGAGGCCAAATTTGAACCTACATATCTTTATCTATGTTAAACCTCATTACCTTAAATTTGAACCATAAAAACTTGGGACTAATTTTATCATAACCATATAATAAATTCCCCTGACTCATCCATATGTGGTAATGGTGACATTAGTAAACTATCTGCTCAGGTTTTCCTACCATAAAACTAACTATGCCTAGATGAAACTAATGAAGAACCAGATGAAAACTATGCATTCCAATAAGCATTTAAATAACTCTTGATACCCCATAGGACCTATGTAACATTATCTCATCATCAATACCATTCATCACTATCCTATCCAAGTGTATACTAAATATCCATGCTTACATACTAGGCTACAAGCCTATGCTAACACACTATTCACATTATTGTCTTATCTCCTTGACTAAAAACCACATCAACATGATAGATACAATATGATAAGCCTAAAAGAATACTTACCTTAGCTTAAATTCATCCAAATCAACTTCATGCTCAAACTCATCATCATCATCATGACAGCACCACTTTGTCATTACCTTTGACATCAATGACAACATTTGCCAACAAATATGGCATTTATATTGTTACATTTATATTTATTATACTTTAATTTTTTTTAATAAATATAATAAATTATGATCACTCTCCATATTAAATAATTGGCTTCACAACTCCATGACTTATGATTTGGAAGATAGTTTTTTAAAATCCAATTAGTCGGTATTTATTTAGTTTTAGGATTTCAATATTAAATCTAGGGATTTGAGGGCATAAAATTTGTCATTGATGTCCATTTTAGGTAAACATATAGTCATTTTTTAAGTTTTTGGGCATTTACATATTGATTACTAACTTTTTTAGGACTTATAGGTTTGTCAAGATTCATGTTTACAAACCAACACACACCCAACCACTCTTTTACTCTGATTTTACTTATGATAGGTCCATTTTAGGCCAAAAGTGACACAACAACACCATAATCATATTGTGACTAGAATAAATGAGGATAATTGGGGCACGTTTATGTGTGGTCACCCTAATGTAATTTTAATTCATGCCAAATTAGTGTGCATAGGGAAAAATAAGCTACATTGATGACCCATGCACACCCAACCACCCCTTCATGCTGATTTTACTTGAGATTAAGTCTCTTATAGGTCATAAATGACACAAAAACACCATATCCACTTATGACCAAGGTAAATGTAAATGATTTTAGGTAGATTTGTGTATGGCCATCCAATTTATTTTCAAATTTAAGTAAAAAATATGTGATTATGAAAAAAAAAGATGCATTGTGAACCTTGCACATCCAACAACTAATTTATGTTGATTTTACTTGTGATTAACTCCATTATTGCCACAAGTGACAACACAACCATATCCAATTGTGACCATGGAAATGTAAATAAATTATAGTACATATATGCTCAGTCACCCTAATTCACATTGAATTCAATTCGGTGGGATTGGGGAAACATAGGTCACATTGATGACCCACACACACTAAAACACCACTGTGTCATTTTATTTACAATTTTAGGGTTGATGGACCAAAATATCATAATTAACCAACTACCATATCAGTAGGAAAGGCATTATACATCACATCATATTACCCACACCCATTCCTTTATCTATCATATCAACATCAAGATATGACATCAGTCTATTCTATGATATAAACATGTACTACATCACATAAATCATTCATGCCATGCTAGGCATTATGCACATTGGGTCATTTTGGTTATACCATACATAAATTACATATGTAATGTAATATGATTGATCATGTATATATTTATTCAATCATTTATATACTCATTCAATGGATAGAATGAACTAGATATAGATGATAGTATTGACAGACCTTGGCCCCTATCTCTATTTAGTCTAAATCTATATCTAAATATATACATGGGGTGGGTGTGCCAATATATATATTTTTAATTAAATTATATATTATACCCATTCAAATGAAACTTTATATCTATATAGTGGGGTGGTCATGATCGTGTCATTATTCATCGACAAAAGGTGGTGCCACCATATCATTCATTCCTATTTGTCACAATTGAATGATCTAATCATTTATTTATGTAATTTAATTCACATTGATTCATTAACATAGTTGATCTAGACTATCATGTTTTTATTCATCACTAATATACTAGGGGTGATTACAAATAGATTAGTAATGACTAGGGATGAAATACTAAAATTAAGGTTTGGTAAAGATGATATAATTAGGGTTTAGTATGACATGTGATGATGATAAGTTAGTGTTGACACATGAGTGGTAGATTTGAGGTGTCTAAATTCCAGTGCAAAGTGGTACGATTTTGGTAATGTGTGTTGTATTTGTGACCCATGCATATCTAACCAACTCTTTATGTCATTTCTTATTTAAATTATGGGGATTAAAGTCCAAAATAACATAATAATACTATATTAATTCCTATCTACCCTATAGGGATGTGATATTTACAAATTGCACCTCAATAATTAGATCGAGACCCTGAGCATCCTTTATCTATATGGCACTACACTATAGGTAGTATGCCTCTATCATGTCACATGTATATATGAGATATACACACATGAGATGATTTGTCTATGAGTCATGTTTTGCAGTTGTGAAAATAGAATAAGAAGAAAAAGATATAATAATTGATACTTTGCATGTAGTAATCATGTCATTCCCTGCACAAGGTCATGTCAATTCTCTTGTGAATTTCACTGAGCTGCTGATCATGTGGGGATTATTTATAAATTTTGTCACTACTAAATGGATTGACCAACACCTTTTAATGGCCACTTCTAAAGATGAAAAAATCATTATCCATCACATCATGTTAAGACAAGAGACAACTAATTAGAATTATTTTGTATTAGGATAACCTTGGTATCTTATCAAATCTAACATTTGTGTCTTGGTATGGGAGAGAATCATTATTGAGTTGGTTGTTTTTGGAAAATTAATTCCCCTAGTTCTCCCACATATATGATTAATATTGGTCACTGGTTAGATGGATGGTCTAATGGAATCATTATATTTAAGTCATTAGAGGAGGGGTGCATTAGTATGTTGGGCCACCCACACTACCACATTATGATATATATTTCTAGTTAATAGTATTACAATATTTAATATGCCCACCCTATCAATGCAACATATACATAATGAAACCCATTCAATGATGTTAAGTGGTTGAAACTAACTACTGTATCAATAAGGAAATCATTATCCATCACATCTTGTTAAGATAAGAGACAACTGATTGGAATTATTGAGTATTAGGATAACCTTGGTATTTTATCGAATCTAACATTGATGTCTTGGTATGGGAGAGAATAATTATTGGGCTTATTGGTATTGGAAAATTAATTCCCATAGTTCTCCCACATATATGATTGATATTGGTCACTGGTTAGATGGATGGTCTAATAGAATAATTATATTCAATTCATTAGAGGAGGGGTGCATTAGTATGTTGGGCTACCCACACTACCACATTATGATATATGTTTCTAGTTAATAGTATCACAATATCTAACATGCCCACCCTATCAATGCAACACATACATAATGAAACCCATTCAATGATGTTAAGTGGTTGAAACCAACTACTGTATCAATAAGGAAATCATTATCTATCACATCATGCTACCCACACCCATTAATTATCCATCACATCAACATCATGCTATGTATAGAAATGAGATGAGTCTATTATATTACATGGATATGTACTGCATCACATATATCATTCATGACATGCTAAGCATTTGAACATTGGGTCACTTTAGTCATACTATACATATTACATATGTAATGTAGTATCATTGATCATTGATATAATTATTCAATAATTTAAAGACTCATTCAAGCGATATAATGGACTAGATATATAAGATAACATTGATAGACCTTGGCCCCTATCTCTATTCACTCTAAATCTATATGTGGGGTGGGGGTTCCAATATATATTTCTCCATTTAAACTATATATATTTCTAATGCCAATGAAACACTATATCTATACAGTGGGCCATGGTCTTGATTATGCCTTTTTTATTGAAAAAAGGTGGTCTCTCCATATCATTCATTCATATTTTTTTAATGAATGATCAATAATATTATATATGTAATAAGATTCACATTAATTCATTAACTCGATGGAGTCCTATCCTATACAAATTTGGATATGTAATTGATTCATTATGACCATATCCATATTTTAAAAATCAGGGTAGAGTAATTGGTTAACTCGTTACACCCATGACCTAATGGCTACAGGTTTTAACCCTACCCATGCCTATCTGATCTAACACAATAGAGTGGTGAATCTTCCTCAACTAAATTTATATCTTTATTGAGTGATATTCCATCAATTACATAGTAGTTATGGTTGAACACATCAAGTTACCCATAGATAGGGCTTCTGAGTAGCCCCTTATCTATATAATGAGCTCATATGATTAGGAATAATGCATGACTATGCTTGTATATAAATTTTGTTGGTCATAAAATGATATAGTGTTATTGTGTTGATTTTATCCTATAATCCTCATAATATAAATTAAAAATTCTATAAATGGTTGGTTGGATATGCATAGGTCACCAATGTGATCCATGTTGCCCCAACCATACCACTTTGACTTTATTTCAAAGTGAATTTTGATGATAGCATACATATGTATCCTACATAATCTATATTTATCCTAGTCACAAGTGGACATGGGTTGATGTATGGCTTTTGGCATATGAGGGGAATAATCACAAATGAAATTAATATCAAGTGGTGGTTTTTTTTGTGTGAGTCACACCACTTGGACTTGAATTCAAAGATAATTAGGATGATCACACATACATGTGCCAAAAATTATTCTCATTTGTATGGTCACATGTTTATATGGTGTTGGTGTGCCAATTTTAGCATATAATGGAGCTAATCATAAATAAAATCATCATAAATTATTGGTTATATGTGTAAGGGTCACATTATGAATTATATTTCTATAATCAAATTTTTATTTTTTTTAATTAGAGAGATAAGGGATGATCATAAATAAATGTGCCTAAAATTTCATGCATTTACCTTGGTCACAATTGGATATGGTGTTTTTTGTTTCTTTTATCTTATAAGAGACCTAATTACAAGTAAATTTGGTATAAAAGGGGAGGTTAGGTGTGGATGGGTCACTAATATGACCTATGTTTCCCCATGCACATCACCTTGGCATGAATTAAACTTTAATTAAAGTGACCATGCACAATTGTGTTCCAAAATATCTTAATTTATTTTGATCACAAAATTATTATGGTCTTGTGTCGATGTTGACCTATAAGGTACCTAATTATAAGTAAAATCAACATAAAGGAGTGGTTATATATGCATTGGTTTGTAAAATTTAATTATTATAAAAAATAAAATGTTAGAAACTAATTCAGAAGACTCCAAAACATAAAAAATGACTATATATTTACATAAATAGACATCAATCACAAAAATTATGCCATGAAATCCTTTGGTTCATTATTTTAATCTTGAAAATGATTAAGTAATGACTAGATTGGATTTCAAAAATTATATTCTAAATCGTAAGTCATGGATCTGTGACACCAATTCTGAAAGATGTAGAGTTACCCTAGTTTCTTATATTTACTGAAACAAATTTAAGGTATAAGGAATATAAATGTAACAATGTAAATTTAAACACTTACATTTAATATTTATTTTAGTAAACCATACTCATTACCTTTCAATGTCCCACCTTATTCACTTTGTAAGACTTACAAAATACATATTTTTAAGAAGATAGACATGTTCATGATGCATACACATTTTAGGATTATTATCTACCAAGCCTAAAATAAGGAACACATATGAGTTATTACAATAATATGTACATGTCTATGATGAATTCATGAAAATGTCCACAACTAGGCCCATCCTCCACACCTCCCCCCCTTCCCCCAACTCTTTGCACTTACTTGGCTAGTCTAAACCTAAATGAATTGATATACTAGTTGGATAGAATGGAAAAGCTTCTTGAATGGAAGAATATGGTAGAGGACAAGAAGATTAAATTTACAAGCATAAAATTAAGGGGTCATGTTATGATATGGTGGGATCATTTGTAGAAGGAAAATAAAAGGAAGG
The DNA here is from genome assembly GCA_037957365.1 of Torreya grandis. Classification (NCBI taxonomy): domain Eukaryota; kingdom Viridiplantae; phylum Streptophyta; class Pinopsida; order Cupressales; family Taxaceae; genus Torreya; species Torreya grandis. The sequence goes on from JARHVA010000429.1 coordinate 4,957,426, forward strand.
GTACGCAAAATATCAATACCTAGACTAAAATGGAAAATAAGACAAGAGAAAAATGATTTAATGTGGATTATGCACAAACCCTCTATAGAAGATTTCTTAACTTGAAGTAAAATGAGTAAAATTAATAAGACTACATAGATAAATTTAATAATCTATTCATTTTAATGGAGTAGCAAATAAACAAAGGAAAAAATAGTTATAATGTATGCTATCAGTTTGAAGTTTTTTATTCAAGATGAGTTATGCATGCATAGAATTAATAGCATGGAATATACCTATCAAAAATATTTGAAGGAAAAAGAGAAGTAAATTAGAACATATTTTCAAAGATCATCTCAAATAAAGATAAAACCATCATCCCAATTAATGGAGATTATGGATTTAATACCATTAAAGAATAATCATCTTGTAGGGTGGAAATACAAGAAGACACTAGACAAGGGTTTCAAAATCAGAACATAAGAAGAGGATTTTAGAGAGGTAGAGGTTATGGTAGTAGAGGATGGACTACATAATTGTTTTTTTAATAATATGGTGCAAAAGAGGACATAACATTTTATTGTCTAAATTATCATGCACAAGAGAGGAGGTAAGAAGAGTAACTAAGATTAAATTTTGATGAGGTTGAGGTAGAATCATAGAAGAACATAATTCATAAGTTTTAGCATATGTAAGAGAGAATCTTATGGTGAGAAAAATAATCAATTATCCAAGGAAAGAGTTGTTATAGATTAATATCTAGTAACATTATTATTGTTAGTATTATTGTTTGTACGTGAGATTTGGTTAATAAATCAAATCACTGTTATAGGAGTAAGTAATTATTATTGAGATATTTTTTAGAGCTACCTCCTTGTTTTTAGGAGACCATATTAATATAAGTATGAAAGATATATATTGTAATTAGAATCTTGAATGAATCTATTATTTTTTTATGAGTTTAATATTAATCCTATGTTCTTTGTGTTCAAATTTATTATAGAGTGTATGAGGTAGATCTAAACCAACATATTTATCTAGTATTAGAGTAGGAATTTTCAATTTATCATGAGATTATATAAAAGGATTCATACACTTATATGGGACTAATTTAAGGATGCTTCAAATTCTATGTATAATTATTAATTTGTCTACACTAGTCCATGCAATCAATCTCTGATGGATTGTGCCCTATATAATCTTGTCTTATCTTGTCTGCCCAGACTGCATATACCCTACCAACTCATCCTCTTATATTATAATAAATATCTACTCAACCCAAAGCTGACTGAATTTTAAACTGAGATTGATTTCCATAATGGATATTCCATTATAGAAATTTACTAGTTCAAATTTTCACACATGGAATATGAAAATACAACTGAAATGAATGAGCAAGAATCTCTTGGGGATTATGAGTGGAAAATAAACTAAACCAACAGATGTTGCTAAATTACTGAAATGGTAAACCAAGGATGACAAATCAAAATCCATTATTGGAATTTATTTATCAAAAATTGAATTACATTATGTTTACTTGGAAAATAAGTCTAAATATATCTAGGAATTGCTAAGTAAAACATTTAGTGCTAAGGTTGTGAATGCTAAATTAAAATTAAAATTGTAGTTGTTTAAATTAAGAATGAATGAGGGTACAATAATGTAAATTAATATTAATGAATTAAGATATCTCTGAGGATAACTTGTAGAATTAAAATCTACAATGGAAGATTAAGATAAAAAAAACTATCTTATTGAATAGCCTACCTCTTGAATACAATAATGTATTTTTTACTCTAGGCAAAATTGCTTCCCAATCACTAGATGATATGATTTGTGCACTCTTAGCCAAGGAGAAAATATCAAAAGAAGACATTGAGGAAGAAATTGCTCTTTATGTAAAAAATAAGTATACTAATTACTCTAAGAACAAAGAGGAAGTAAAATTATTTTATTGCAATAAAAAGAGACATAAGTCTCCATTTTATAAAGTCAAGGCAAAAGATATCATAAATACCAAACTTAAAATGGGCAAGGCTAATGTAGTTGTTGAAGAAGAAGAAGAGTCAAAGAATGAATAAGAAGAACAAAAAAATAGGGTATTATTCATATGTTTACCTATACTGAGTAGTAATCCAATGGAGGATGGAGGCACAGGAGTTTGGAGGTCTTTCAATGACCTCTCATCAGTCGCCAACGATGGGGCCATAATAATTATGTGGTGAATTTTGTTTTAGTTATGTGTAGAGTGTTTAATTTATTGTTTTGTATCGTAGATAAATAAAAATAGAAGTTTAATTCATGTTTGAGTAATAATTATTTTCTTTTGTAATCTTTCTAAGTTAGAAAATGATGGGAATTAATATGTACTTGCATACATGACATGGTTTGTGGTAAACCAATAAAACCACTTGGTTGGTGGTTAGCAATGGGATAAACCATCATTGGTTTTTGGTAAACCATGAGAAAAAACATAATTGGTTTTTGGTTAACCATGTAAAAACCATTTTTTAGGTTTGTAATCCTTGCAAAAATCACACAGTCATAAATTTAAATGCAGTGCAAGATGATATTATACCCATGTTCAGATTAAGGGGGTAAAACTAGGAATAATAATGTTAAGGGGGTGAATGTTACAAATTAATATCTAGTAACATCATTATTATTAGTATTGTTGTTTGTACATGATATTTGGTTAACAAACTAACTGACTATTATAGGGGTAAGTAATTATTATTGGGAGATTTTTTAAAATTACCTTCTTATTTGTAGGAGACCATATTCCCATAAATATGAAAGCTCTATCTTGTAATTAGAATCCTAAATGAATCTATATATATTTTTAGTTTAATATTATTATTATGTTTTTTATGTTTGACTTTATTACAGAGTGTATGATGTAGATCTAAACCGACCTCTTTAAGAGCTTGTGCGAGCTAAATACAATGGTGAGTCATGGTAGGTGAAATTTATAATGAAAGTTATGCAAGGTTATTATTTATGGTGAAAGTTTTGAAAATATGGTTTATAAAGAAATGGTAGAGAAATTAGGTCTACTTTGTGAGAAACATTCACATCCTCAATGTATTTCTTGGTTTACAAAAAAGAATTGAGTCACTACTGATAAGAGGTGCTCAGTCAAGTTTTCCATAATAATGATTTATAGGGATGAAATATGGTGTGAATTTATCCCATTATATATATGCCATGTGTTTTTGTAATGGCCATGACAATATGACAGGATAGTAGTCCACAATGGAGATAAGAACACATACTTTTTGGAAGGATGGTTTAAGGATATTTTTATTACATCTTTAGTAAAAAGGCCAGGTATAAAACATTTTGGAAAATAATTTATTATGAAGTTGAAAATTATAGGATTCTACTATGCGTTAATGATAGATAAGGAAGAATCAAAAGATGTGCAAATAACAACAAAGAATACAAAGGTGTTGGAAGAACATGTTGATGTTTCCTATTTAGTTTCTAGATGGTTCACCACTAAAGAGAGATAATCAAAAGTATTTATTTCATTCCAATATTAAATATAATTAGGTAATACTATTATGGAATGATCCCAATAGTGCATGTAGAGTTGAACAAGCAAGCGACTAAAACTATGAAAAAGGGTGTTTTAGTTAATGCTTATGAAATAAGTTTATTACAAAACTTTGACATTTATAAATTATTAAATGTATTTAATTTATATTAATTTTATGGAGATAATAATTATTTTGAATAATAATAATAATTTGATTGAAGGCACCAGGTGCCAAGGAAAAAGAAATAGAATAAAACACAATTTTGAACCAAAAAATAGTGGGTACTAGGCAAGGTAGTTATAATAAGCATTTAGTATTGCAAGAAATATTACAAAAATAAGATAACACTTGGATTTTTTAATGAGAATTGAAAAATATAGACAAGTACAAATCGCATAAGTTTAATCAAAACAACTTATAAAAGCTAAGTTATTTTCAATCAGAAGAGAATGATGTGGGTGCCTATCTTGTGAAACTACAAAATTTGATTTAAGAATCCATTTTAGTTTATTTTTTATAAATACATAGAATATTTCCACATAACCATAAGAATTATATCTTCTTAATTATTTTTTGGCAAAATTTTAGATTCAAAATTAACCATCTAAAAGCCAAAAATTACATTTTAATATTATTTTTTCTATTTTAAGAATTTTTTGTATTTATTTTTTGTAAATGGGCATGAATTTCATCTAAAAGTTATCTAAATGATTTATTTAGACATTTATATGATAAATGATAATGAATTAGACCATCTGAGCTTACTTGTAAAACTCACTAAAAATAACATGCTTTGAAAATTGTTTAAAATAACAAGTTTAGTTGACTCTATGATTAGATTTATTTTTAATAGGATTTTAGTTGTGAATGTCAACTTTATACTCAAGTTGTGATTTATAAAGATGTATGTATTATTTATAATGAATAACAAAGAATTAGAATTTGTTTTGTTGCTGAAGACTTTTATTTGTGCTTTTCTTGTGTTTTAGAATTGATGCACCCTTGGCCCCATCACCCTTAAAAGACTTCATATAAATTTCATGTTGCTTGAAATTTTGTAAAACCTATTTAACGTGATACAAATAGTCCTCCTATGTTTTTAGATAGATCAATATATCATCAAATAACACTAATAAAAACTTCTAAAAAATGGCTTAAATATGGAATTCATTAAAATTTGAAATGTAGAAGTGGAATTTATTTAGACCAAAAGGGATAAAAATTAAATCATAATGGAACTCATGTTTCTAATTATGTTCTATTTATATCCTCCCCTTTGATTCAGATTTGATGATACCTATATTTGAGATTTTTTTAAAAAAACCTCCATGTAACTCATCTAGCAAATCATCAATATTTATGTTTGAGGGTGATTTTTTTTTTCAATTAACTATATTCTAGGCACATCCACTAATTTTCATCCTTCTTATTCACCATTTTCACTAGTGGAAAAACAAGTACTATGACTATGCCAAATAATGCATTCTTCTAGCATCACCTATACCATTCACTCAATCTCACTCTTTTTCACATACATGTACCTATAAGGTTGATGTTGGGTGGTTGGATCCTTAGTACAACTAAGTGGTTTGGTCATGATATCTTTTGGGTGAAAGTCCTTTCAACATATCTCTAAATACCATTGAGTGTTTTTCAATGATAGTATGAAGATCTTGAGATGTGACCTCCTGTGATTGTTGAATTTCTAGTGAAAATAATTGTGCCACAAATTTAAAAAAACATTTTTCATTAGATTAGGTATTTTATGAGAGCCCACTATATGTGGATTCTTTATTTTCAATCCATGCAATTCATATGTGTTTCCTTCAGAATGAAAGTGCATCAAGAGTTATTGGAAGTTCATCTCTACTGTACCCCAATTAGTGAAGCCTTGGACTCCCAAACAATATTCACTCCAACCATGAAAACGTAAAACATAAGACTATTCAAAAGGTAGTATCCCATTGATATCTTGATATTGTAACATTTTAATGCAATACTAACTGAACCACTATCAACCATCATTATTTGAATTTTAGATCTAGAAAGATAAAGTAGTTGAACCATATAGCCAACTTGTTATTGATGAAGTTATGACTACTTCTTGAATTAATTAACACTTGAACTCTTTGATTTTTCAAACATCCCACAAAATTAAGACTTTAGGGGAACTAATCCTTGATATTGAATTATGAAAGGTGGTCAAATGTAGATGCTCTTGTGATTATTATAGTTCCTTCTCTTCTTCAATTTACTATTTTTATTCCTATTCAGGTGCTCCTTGAATGTAGAATAGTTTATTTTTTTACAAATTTATGCCCTATAATATATTCTATATCATAATTAAACATAACCCATTTTCCATTTTTTATTCAATTTACTGAGGCATTAATTAGGTTGGTTGAGGAAAGGATAGTGTCAAGGTGATAGGATATGTAATGATAGTGAATACATGTCTCCTAGTATCCAAAAACATTTTGCTATACTATTCATAACCAGTTAATATACTCTTATAACATAGGTGGATTAAATAATCATACTCATTGAAAGTTAACCTTTAGTTTGATTAGAAACAAGTCCTTTATGTTATCCTCCATAACATTCTCAATTCAAGGATATAGTCTAAAATTAAAGAATGATCATACATATTTATGTCACCTTAGCCAATTGGCTGAAGTATTTATCCACCAAACTGATAATACACTATGTAGTAAGATATTTAAAATAGACTATGTGACCTTGGATTCTTTTGACAATAAATCCAATAATACAAAAATAATTGATCAAGTGCCAAATATAAGGATGTTATTGTAACTTTTTGCTTGGTATAATTTGATATAGATAAAAAAATGTTGTATTTCATTGGGTCTTGTGATCCAAGGTTTTATTTAGATTTATTAATTTTAAGTAGTGGTTAGTCAAGGCATGCATCTCCTAGTGAGATACCCCTTTATTAAATAAGTTAAAATAGTTTTATGTTAGTAAATTAATGTTAGTAATTGTATGAACTTATAGTTAGTTGGTTGGACTATTGGGTCATATATGTAAATGATGTCTTATAAGCTTATTTAAGCTTATCTATGAAAGCATAATATAATAATGTCAAATAATTTTTTTCTATTATATTTATATTATAAATATTGTATGTAGATTTTTCATGATATTTAATTGTATTTTAATATCTAATATTGGTGTCAGTGCTAATGAAATATATCCATGATGAAGCTGTGTAGGTTCTAGGCATGAAAAATAAAATTATCTGTGAAGCCACGAAGAAAACAAATGCATGTGAAATGAATTTTTGATATTTACTTGGAGTTTATACACCATAAATTGGTCAATAAACCACACATATCATGTTTTTTAATAGTCCTTTCATATGAGACTCCGACTAGAGAATATGAATCTTATTGACATCTAACCATGTCTTTTTATCTGATTTGCCTTGGTCTTATTTTATACCCTAGACACTTTTTTGACTTTTCCCTATCAATATTAACCTTTAGACTTAATCTTTACTAATCCAAGGTAATCTCTACATTATTATTCCATCCCCCAGGTCTCACACCCTTTGAATAATAGTGTCTAAATAAGACTATAGGACTAAAACCTAGGATGTCTAGTTTTTGGCAGTATTGTCCTAGTGCAAATTTTATTCTAACAGTGACTTTCTCCCACAAGATGAGTCTTACCCATTCTTTTTGATTTGTTCTTAAGTTTTTCAATGTCATATAAATGTGAATAAAACTCCCAAATTAAAAATAACAAGTATCCTATATAAAATACTTCACAAGGATTTTTATATCTAACACTTACTACTTTGGCACATTAGACATAATAAAAATTAGTCAGCTCAACTTCTCTACATCACACATAGACTAGCATGTTTGATCAAGGAGAGGCCTAGGCAAAATTTATTCTTACATCTATTGTGCAAGTTGATCATGCATGTTCCCTAAGGGAGTACTGCATAATATCTAAGACCCTATCTTAAGTGTTAATGTAGGCAATAGTCAGAACAATAGGGGTTCTTGATTGTGTAATCATTCTTCTCCTAACCTAGTTTTCCCCCTTTTGATTTTGATGTATTTTTTGTTTTCATGTGTGTAGATGAATACATGTATTGAATATTGAAACATACCTACAACAAGCTATGGTGAATTTTAGCCCCTAAAAGTTGGTACATAGGCTCATATTAACCAAGTGAACAAAACCTAGAAATTTTAGATCCTTAGGACAAAACCATCAGGAAGGACTATAGCACTGGATACTAGGGTGTCCTATTTATAGCACTCCTATCCAATCAAAAAATGGAACTAATATTCATATTCTTGGTAGTGTCTCAATCCTACTCTTTAAATTCTAACCTCAAATTCCTCATTTAAGTCTAAAACTAGATAAGTTTGTTTCTCTTTCTCTTGCATAATTACCTATTAAAATCTATATTTTCTCCTATTAAGATATATTTTTCCTACTATTTCAAATCATTATTATTTAGGATATAAACACTAGATTACCAAAAATAATAAAACATTTGGTGAACGTGACTTACTTCAAACAAATTTAAAACCCTAGGCACCCTTAGCTTTTTTCCTTCATAAATTATGCAAAAAATCAATTTAAATTTTTAAAAACTTGTATCAATTTTTTTTCAATTATCTCATTCAAATTAATTTTAGAATCTAAATTATAGCCATAATTTTCAAAAATTCTAAAACCTTAGCTTAAAACCCTAGATTTCCAAACTAGGTCCTCAAAAACCAAGTTTCCCTCCCTTACAACTTTCAAGAATTAATTTTGAAATTTTTGAAAATTGTTTAGTGTGACAAAAATATTTTCAAAATTTATAAATTAGTAGTTATTTCTTGCAAAAATTCAATTTCAAATTTCTGATTTTTATATCAATTTGTGTGCAATTATCTTGTTCAAATTAATTTTAGAATTTAAATTATAGTGATAATTTTCAAAAATTCTAAAACCCTAGATTTCCAAACTAGGTTCTCAAACACCAAGTTTTCCTCCCTTACAAATTATAGGAATTAATTTCAAAAAAATTGGAAATTGTTTAGTGTGCCAAAAAAAATTCAAAATTTTAAAATTAGTAGTTATTTTGTGCAAAAAATTCAATTTCAAATTCCTGATTTTTATATCAATTTTTGTGAAATTATCTTGTTTAAATTAATTTTAGAAATTAAATTATAGCCATAATTTCAAAAAATTCTAAAATCCTAACTCAAAACCCTAGATTCCTAAACTAGGTCCTCCACCTTCAAACCATTCATCCTTGCAATATTTAGAAATTAATTTCAAATTTTTTGCAAATTATTTTGATAGTCACAAGTATTTTAAAAATTTCCATGTAAGTAGTTATTATTGCATTTATTTGATTAATAGTACTTTTTCATATTCTTTGTGGTGAAATAAATAAAATGGCCACTAAAGCAATTCTTCCCTCTCATCCCATACACAAATTTCTTAATTTTTTGCATAATTATGATAATGAGTGGACAATTTCACAAAATTGCACATTAGCTAAAAATGTGGAAAATGATTTTATTTATAATGAATATAATTACTATTGTTGCAATGAGGAATATTATCATGCATATGAAAGTGATAGTGAAGAAAAAGTAGATGCATCTTCTCCTCTCAAACATGTCTCTTTCATCCCTTCTTCTAAAGAAAATAATTTTGATAAATGGAAAAATTACTTCTCACCTCATTCTCTTATGCACAAAATAAACAAATTAGTCATGCACTTCCAAATGAACCTCTAATAGATGATAATTTACTTGAACATGAAATTAATCTCTCTCTTCATTTTTCTACTTCTTTGTTCAAATTACAAAAATGTAATCAAAATAAAATCAAATTTCCAATACATAATTCAAATCATCAATCTCATGTTCTTAACTCTACATCTCAATCAATGGAAAATGAATGTCAAAATGATGTCTCTCTTACTCTTAATTCTCATACTATAAATGAATACACTCCATCCATGAATACAATAGATACACATGATATTCTACATTCTAATGATAAATTATTGCATATTAGAAAGGAATTAAATACTTTTATTACACCTATCCCTAGAAATTATGGAACTGATAATGAGTATGATAGTGAACATGAAAATGAATATGAGAATGAAAGTGAATATGAAAATGATACTTCAAATTCTAATATTTCAAATGAAAAAAATTTAGATTGTGATAAACATGGAATAATGATGACTATTATGCATATAGAAAAGAAGAAAATTCATTGCATGCTTCTACCTCTTCTCTCACTCCTCTCAAATCTAATACATATCAAAATATTGCTCCTACTTTTTTTCATAATTCCATTTCAAATAATGCACATGATGATGATGATGATGATGATGATGATGATGATGATAATAATAATAATAATAATAATAATAATAATAATAATAATAATAATAATAATAATAAACATCCTCTACTAAATTGGCATGTGATTCACTAAAACACAAAGATACTAATGAATCTCCCTAGCCACCCGTCAATAGAGTAGAACCTATTTCTCACTCTTCACCTAAAGAGAATGGTAGCCCACATCCCTCTAGTAAGGTCCAAGTTACCATTACTCTTAAGGTTCAAGTGAGCATACCCCCTCTTTATGATCCAATTTCAAAATGTAAAATTCCCATGGTTAAAATTAACAATTAAATTCAAAAATTAAATGAACCACTTCAAGATAATAATGTACTATCCCAAAAAATCATCTCTTTGATGTATGTAGTTGGTGAATTAAAACACCAATTACATCTCCTTACCCTTGAAAATAAAGGTTACAAGTCTTGGATGGATGCCAATGATCTACATGGTAACCCTGTTCCAAAGGCATTCATAGAAGCTTCACTACCTAATCATTTATAGATACCATCATTACCCCACTTTGATGGAGCTGGAGATCCATTTACACACCTTTAGGCCTTTTGAATGGATTTTCCATCTCTTATGAGCCCATTAATTCTACTCAAGTTATTCCAGTAGACATTAGTGGGGGAAGCACATAATTAGTTCTTTCATCTATTCCCCATTGGTTCATTGCACACATATGATGACTTAGAGGAGGAAATTCTTAGATATTACATCATAAACATGGGCCCTCATGTTACATATGAGAAACTTGCCATACTACATTAGAATTATTTAGATCTAGTTAGTGAGTATATCTTAAGATTCAAGGCTCACATGTTAAGATTGATATACAAACTAGTAGATATAGAGGTTTAGCATATCTTTATTAAGGGGCTTCACCAACCTCTACTTGAGCATCTACTATATCCGACATAGTCTTCTTTTAGACACTGGTGTTATAAAGTTTTATGTTTAGAAAAAAATTGGAATTGATTGAGGGAGATTCAGTTGATTATATCACTCTAGATTTCACAACATCTTTAGATAAGCTCCTATCACTCAGAATCCACCATGTCCTAGATAATATAGGAGACCACAAATAAAAAATCAACTAGTCAAGAATAAAGAGCAAATTTCTAGAGCATAACCTACATTATGTAATACAAAGAAAAAAAATCACCATTAAGTTTTGACTCAGAATGGGATAACCCATCTACCATATTATTAGCACTACTAGATATAAAGTTAATCACATCACTTTCTACTCATCGATGAGATCTATGTCTCTTACACAAATAGCCACATCAACCTTTTTGTAACTATCACCATATCTGTGGACACAAAAGTAATGATTATTTCAGACTTAGAGATTGAATTAATAGATGTGTCGATAATGGTATCATAGCATTCACATAAGGGGCACAAAGATCTCCTCCATTATGAAACCCTAGACCTCATTCCTCCATGACTGACTCATCCTAGGGCATTCTTTAATAGAAATCATCAGTCACTCATTGTGAGTACAATGCAAGTTTTAAGATAGAATCTCATAGGAGATCTTCTAGTCTACCACCTTAGAAGGTTTGAAAACTACTAGAATAAGAACATCTTACATATAGCACCGTAGTCTGAGGAATACATAGTGCAGTTCCATATACATATCCAACAGAGTCATACACACCACAATAGAGTCCTACTCATGAGAGATATTCACTACAATAATGTTTTTAGGTCCTATCTCATGTAGCAACCCATTACAGTTAAGATTAGATGAACCCTCATCACATGTTATAGTTACATCTGGATCTATTGTTCAATCATATGCATCACAACAGAGGCCATAGGGTGTTATTTCATGTAGCAATCCATTATGATTGCAAATCAGTGAGCCTCCTACATATCACATAGTTTTAGTTGCACATCCAGTAAGGTTACATTTTTAGAGTCTCCATGTATAACTACAGTTAGTGTATAGCAGGTAGTATCAGATACAACATATATTCCTACATAGTATGAGCCATTAGGGTTTAAATATCAATACAATACACATATACCCCTAATTAATAAGGCAATGATGGAGCCAAATGTCTAACTAACCTTTGTATTCTTGAGCCACTCTCGATCAAGTAATATGCACATAGTGGTATATTGCATCCCCCTACTAACAACTAATATTCCTAATTACCTCTAACTATCCATAGCCTAAAACCTACCTATCAAAGTCCAGATCCTACCAAATCAACTAATCCAAACCCTCTACTAATCTCAAATTAAATCAAATAAGTTACCAATCTCAAATCTATACCTTACTTATATCTTACTTGTAAACAAATTCAATTTACCAAATCAATTTTACCAATTATAAAAATCAACAAAATTATCGCTTACATATGATTACAAATCAAACATCAACATCAAATCAACTATTTAAAATCAAAACATTGTAGTACTAGTATATTATAGAATCCATAACATGAATATAATTAAATCCAAACTCAAACAGGTTATATATATATATATATATATATATATATATATATATATATATATATATATATATATATATATATATATATATATATATATATAATCAAGTTTTCAAATACATATACATTGTACCAAATATAATCAATCATGAATGGGTTTTATGCCCTCATTCTCTTTTCCAGTACTATTCCCATAATCTAGTCTCGTGTTTGATGTCCCTGCACCTCCTCAAGATTCCAAATGCCTCTTACACTGACTATCTCACTCTATTAAAAGACCATGATCCTCATGTAAGTCTACATATTTCCACTGAAGATCCATATAATCATCCACAATCTTCATGCTCAGCATGCCATAATAAGGTGGAGGCATCCTCTGCCTATCTAACTCCACTCTTAGCTCATCTCTCTCTCCTGCTACCCAAATATATGTAGCCATAGCTATAACAACCTTATCAAATAAATGAGAATAAACACTAGTTGTAACCATTGCTTGCTCTCTCAAACCCTCCTCCACCATATGATCAAAAACATGCCGCATGAGCTCCTAGAGTGTTGAATCAATGATGGTCTCCCAAACTTCATCATCTCCCCTCCCTACCCTAGCAACTGCCTCATCCTATCCACCTTTCACTCCACCTACAAGACTAAAATTACAATCCTACATTAGATATATACTTTCAAATTAAATTAAAGCACAAACCTAGGGACAATTTAAATATAATCATGGCTTACCTCCCATCATCTAGATCAGCTTAAGATCCTCATACATAAGAACATCCACTCCATCAACAGGATATAATGGAGCCCACTAATGCCTAATCCATCATGCAGTATATGTCATAGTACATAACACATCATCTACATCAAGAATATCTATAGTCATATCCCACACATTCAAAGGTAATGGTGCCAACTCAACCTTAGTGGGTCTCACATGAGCTCCTGCTCTCGTTGGTGCCCATGCACTCCTTAACCATACCCATGTTATAGGAGGAATGTCCTGTCACACTCCAAACTACCTAGTTATATGCTCATACTAAAAGTGCTCATACACTCCAACCCAATGGTCATGTATCTAACAACTAACCCTCATGTATCTCAACTACACTCCATCATCCTCCCACCTAGGATATCCTCTATAAGGCATCCATATGATCTCATGAGCCTCCAATCTATCCAAAACTCATCTATAGTGATCTATCCTAGGAGACCTGATAGCCAATGAACTCATCTACCACTCCTCATATGGCTATGGAGGTGACCAACTCTCCCTTGGCAATCCAATTGGTCGTATAACTACTATGTGTTCATAAACACAACAATACAATAGAGTAGCTTCCCCCACACCACCACTAAATGCCTCCTACATAAATCTATATAAATATATGTATAAATGGGTAAGCATATTCCTACCCCATGATAACATAGTACCATACATCTCGACACTATGAACTACCATATCATCCTATAGGCAATAGAAAATTTGCTACCATCCACTATGATAAATGAAGCCAACAACATAGCTAACAACTTTCATAGCATACAACACTTGATTTAAAAATAATTGATAGTAATACATTTCTATCACTACCTCTCTGATGTGCACCTGAAGGCACACTAGTAAAATATAAGTATGTATGATCAATTACATCAACACCCATATCATCCTACAATGTCACCCATCACCCACTAACTAGAAAATGTAGAATCTGATACACATCTTCTAGGATCACAATGATCTCCCCTGTAGGAAGCCAAAATGTACAAGTGTCTACATTCCACCTCTCACATAAGGTAGTGATCAAATACCTATCCCATTGCATATTACCTAGGTCATGTACATGACCCAATTCTATTTTGTCTATCATGGATCTCTCATTAGCCAAGAAGGGCAACATCCTCAATGTCTCCATCATCTGTCATCCTAAAAAATCTCTCATCTGTACCTCACCCTAAAAACATCAAAAAACAACATATATATCAGTCAATCATGCCAATAATAAAATAAACCAATCAAAAATGTGAAAATAACTCAAAAACTAAAAAAACTATCCTTAGTGGACAACAACACTGTAGAAGGACACTAGCGCTAAAAATAACATTCGAACTTGGAAAATAACTTTGCATCCTGGATAAGAGTACTACCTCTAGGATAGGAGTGTTAGAACAAGCTAAACACTTCCTAGACAACTTAAAATAGATTAAAAATGCCAAATACAATATTTTAAATAGGCAAAAACTAGGTACGTGTGTTAAGCACAAGGGTAATCTCTCTAGTAGACTTAATTTGGGCTACCAACTACTAAAAATGGGTCACAAAAGGTGCTTGTCTCCTAGGCATTTTCTCACTCTAGAGCTCCAATATCTCAAAATAGTCAATGCACAAATGAACCCAAAGTCAATCAAAATTCCTATATCAACTAGCTTTTTTATTTAAAAGTATATCACCATTTTACCCATAAATCAAATCATGTAGGCTCCATTTTACAAACCATTTTTTTAATGGAATCATGATAATGATGCCTTAGACATCATGCACGCTTTGCTCTATCACTATGTCATCTACCTACTATGGCATACACACATCCCTATACCTCTTTTTGTACCTCAACATACAAAACGGTACCTATTAACTAAAAACTCATTCAAAACATTCAAACAACCTACCTTAATTGATCAATCAAATTTTCATCCATTCAATATATTTACTACCTCATTTGCCTACCATGGCATGAATGTTTCTATATATCCACTATACCAAGACAGAAGCTTTGGTCCTAAATAATCAAGATCACATTCCAATAATTCAAATCTCACAAATCAAATAAAATACTTTCAATCTATTCACTACATACCAACCTAGTTAATATTCACATGCCACTAGTCTTCACTTTTGGCTCAACCTCATCTATCGTAGATTTTTTCCCTCTCCCCAAAAGGGGGAAATCGATCCTACTATCTCAAAAAATTAACTAGTACCCCTATCCATTCCTATAGGTAAATATGCCTTGGTTCTCACACCTCTAATAGGTAGATTATCAGACTTAATACAAATTGGTCAAGATTATACAATGATTCAGACTATAATGGGTCACTCAACATGTTTTTAACACCTCTAAAATTTAGATTATCAGCATTAATCAGCTCAAATTGGTCAATATTATATAGTGATTCATTTTATGTGGGTCACTTAGCATCACTTAAACATCCAAAGGTATATATCATTAGTTTATAGATAAATATACTATTCAGATATAGTGGTTCAGATTATATGGACTCACAGTGATATATAGACTCAAACTTAGATAGCATATTGTGGGGCATGTACTTTACTACACATCTAATACATACAGCTTCATACAACATAACATAATTATAGGACCAAACAATAGTTTATAGGCATAGTGTAGAGTACATTATTTTATTCTCTAGTTTTGTATGTGGGATATGACACGATAGATCATGGCACATTTGGTTATATAGATTTGTAAACTATCTAGATGGATCACTCACATATTAGATTTGGGGGCATGACACAAATGATCATGTTATTTAGCATCCAAGATTATACATATTGGAATGGAAATATAGGCCATTTTCTTCTTAAATATTTTACCAAAGTTTTCAGATTACACCTAGGAATACCTAAGTTGTCACTAGTTTGGATCGTATGATCATCTCCAGTGGTTGGTCCATAGCATTACTCAAATACAAGAGTTTGTGTGGGATAGAGGGAAAACATTGGTTTTGAACCTTAAAGCACTTCTCATTTCCAATTTATATTATTTAGAGTGGGGGCATGAAATATCTTTCTCTTCATAGCATACATATTATATACACACATTCGAGATTACATGAGTTTATGTGGGATATAGGGTAGACATTAGTTTTGGGCCTTCAATCATTTCTCATTCATATTCATTATAGGGGGCATCTATTACAGGGATTTCTTATATCTCCAGGAACTATTTAGATTCCATACAAGGGGCATCTATTACAAGGATTCTTTCTTTCTCAAGGCATTATTCAATTCTCCATCCACTTCCTTGGCCAGGAATATGAACCCTTTTTTAGCACACTTATCTCCATATAGGTAAGTTTAGGTATGCATCTTCTTTATTTTACTCTAGTAATTCATTTCATTGCATCACTAGATTAAAAGGGGGCAAATATATACACCCTATATTGGTCAAGAAACCACACATATCATGCATTTTCATAGTCCTTTCATAGGAGACTCCAACTGGAGAATATGAGTATTATTCACATCTAACCATGTATTTTTTGTTTGATTTACCTTGGTCTTATTTTATACCCTAGATTCCTTTTCTATTTTTTCCATTCATACATAACCTTCTATACTTAACCTTTACTAACCCAGGGTAATCTTTCCATTCTTATTCCATCCCCTAGGTCTTGGACCCTCTAGACAACAGCACCCAAATAAGACTATAGTGCTGAAACCCAGGGTGTCTAAGTTTATTCCTAATTTTTCCAATGTCAGCCAAATGTTAATAAAACTTATAACTTAAAAATAACAAGTCTCATATATAATGGAATTCACAAGTCATTTTATATCTAGCACTTACTACTTTGGCACATTAGACATAATAAAAATCAGTCAATAGTATAGATCAGCCTCTCTGTATCACACATGAACTTGCATGCTTGATCAAGGAGGGGCATAGGCAAAATTCATTCTTGCATATATCATGAACATTGATTATGAACACTCCCTAAGGGAGAAATACATCAGATCTAAGACCCTAACTTGAGGGTTAATGTAGGAAGCAATCAAAAAAGTAGACCTAGGTTCTTTATTGTGCAATCACTCTTCCCCTAACCCAATTTTTTACGCTTTTGATTTTGATGTATTCATTATTTACATGTGTGTAGATGGATATAGGTATTGAAGATTTAAATATACCTAAAAAAATCTCTAGTGACTTCTATCCATTGAAATTTGGTACACAAGTTGACATTGACTAAGTGAACAAAACCCAAAAAGCTTAGATTCTCAGGACAAAGTCAAGAAGGACTATAGCACTAGACACCAAGGTGTCCTATTTTTGGTGCTCCTCTCCAATCAAAAAATGGAACCTAGATTTATATTCTTGATAGTGTTTTATCCATGCTCTTTAAATTCTAGTCTCAGATTCCTTCTTTTCAATCTGAA